>JAVQJL010044150.1:0-13791 GCA_036024295.1 Nannoperca obscura | reverse complement strand
TAAACAGTGTGTGTGTGTGTGTGTGTGTGTGGGGGGGGGGGGGTTCTTTATTAAAATGATGGACTCTTACTCCTCTTTTTTGCTTCCCTCTGTCATTCTCCCTCTTATCCCGACAGTCTCATTCAGAGCACTCCTGCCCTTTCACTTCTTTCCTGATCTCTCCTCATCTATCACTCCATTCACTCACTCTGTTGTCCACAAGAGACATATACAACTCTGTGGCCTCTACTAATTCATCCAAACCCTCCATCCAACTGTCCAACCATTCTCTCTCTCTCATCCCTCAGGATAAGTTGAAAGCAGAGAATATATTCCTTTCTATCATGGAGGATTTAGGAGACCATCTCAAGTTAATGAGGGGGTTTAAAAGTTAAGAGAAAAACAGAGCATACGATAATAGAAGAGTTATTTAAGAGTGGAGTTGATGTATTGTTATACACTGGTGGTTTTCAAACTTTTAAATTAGTTGGCCAGATGTCTCACTTGTATTCAGATTCTGAAAGTGATTCACATTGATCATCCTTGCCATGGACGTCATCTTAGTCACATGTTCCATGCACCACCTGATTATAGGCATCGTCTGCAGTATTTCGTGCAACTAGGTGGTCCATATAAACATATTTGGTGCTCATTCTTATACAGCTCCTCCACACTGCACTACTACTGCAAACAAGGATACCTGTACATATGTGGAGAGATGTAGTCATACATTTCTGAACCGTCCCTTTAAGTGATCTTGTACAGTCTTTATTGTGATGAAGCTGGGATGTAATTGTCGCAGATCTGGTATTTATGGAATGTAAATACATTAAAAACTAAAATGGTTTCTTGCTATTTATGGCTACTTTCTGCAAATAATTTGAGGCTTCCAGAGTTTAATTTTAACTTCAGCATGTTTCCATAATTGTACCATATTGATGCTTATTTGAGGTTAATGACGCACTGAAAATCTGGCTTTGATTTATTTTGGTACTGACACTTGGTAACACAGACTGTCTGCAGACAAAGACCCTTCATCAGGACTACAGAGAGAAAGAAGAGGAAGAGACCTCCCACCTGGGCAAGACAACACTGTAAAAAGGGATTGGAGCGATAGTAACTTCTTTCTTATATTTACTTTAACTTCACATTGTGATTTCTACTATTTCTGCATTTTATGAGTTTTCAGTATTGTAACTCAGGTTTGTACGTCAGGTCAATGAAAGGAACTTGACACTGGGTTGTAATCATGGCTTCATCTATCTACAAGATACGGGACTAATAACAAGGACATAAGACTTGTGTAACACTACAGGAGGTGGTGATCAAGCTCCACCCGGTTGTAATTAACCATTAAAATAATAATAAGAAAGTTTGATTTTGGAAATAGTGATAAAATCACTTAAATAAATATTTGATAAAATCAATTGGGATAAATATTGGGGTTACAGAGGACAGATAACGTTGGTCCACAGTTCTACATAGTAGGTGGCGGTAATGCACCTTAACGCAGTGACGCCCACCATAAAATAGAAAAAAGAAGAAGGACCACCATCAAACTGTAACTCTGACAGCCAGATCACGATGAACTGGACTTATTATAATCAATAA
The DNA here is from genome assembly GCA_036024295.1 of Nannoperca obscura. Lineage (NCBI taxonomy): Eukaryota > Metazoa > Chordata > Actinopteri > Centrarchiformes > Percichthyidae > Nannoperca > Nannoperca obscura. The sequence goes on along the minus strand of JAVQJL010044150.1, from coordinate 12,201 downwards.
CAATTAACAATTAATACTTTTAGATAATCTGAACTCGTAAACTAATGGCATGACTTTTAACCAATTGAAACCACTAATCGTTTTTAAGGTAAACTAGATGGATTTTACAGTGAAAAAAGTCAGGCCAGAGAAAAGAGAAAGAAAAACAGTGCCAGTATCTACAGATGGAAATAAATGCCTCTTTGTGAGTCAGAGCCATTGATTTACAGTCTGGTCTGTGCAGTTTTCTGTGACTACCATGTTAATGATGCAGCTCAGTGCCTTTCCTTAGTGACTGATGATTAGTTTTACATTTGAACAAAATAGTTCTGTTAAAGGCTTTGAATTCAACAGAAGCATGTTGTGAAGTTGCTGACAGGCCTGTGTAGATTATAGAGAAAGTCAATCAATGCAGCTACACACACAGATCAGTGTCTTTTTTGTGTTCCACATCTTAAGATGATCTTTACTCTGAGATATTTGCCAGATAATAAATCTTTCAATGTGTACAAAAGTAAATACATGCAAAAATAAGCCAAACAGAATACATACATAGAAAATCAGTGAGGTGGATTTAACATTAGGTTTCTTAATGAGGGTCCTTGTTTTTACTGGGACTTTTGTAGAATAATAATGAGGAAGTGTTTTTGAGGGATTCATTATGCAAAACAGTGACTCATTTTATCTTAAAACACTGGAAATATGTTGTGTCTGATTTTAATATAAACAACTAAAGTGATTGAGTTAATATGGACAATTAGAATCAGTGGGTACCTGTTTATTTGTGCGTGTCTAAACCCCAGGTAGTAATATTAGCTTCTGGATTTGAGAGGGGAAGCAGTTGGACTTAAGTGGAAATTAGACAAGTGCTGAATATTAATTGTAATACCTGGGAAAATGGGAATTGATCTTGATTTGTTGAATAGGTATTTATTTGGGACTTTAGAGGTGTAATAGTAATGTTATAATAGTAATAATAGCAGTGCAAAAATAAGACCATCTATGATTACAGGTGCAGGGTTTAAGGGTGTAGTCTGTGACAAAACAAATACAAATGTGGCAAAATGTAATAAGAAAAGGTGTACAGTAAGTAACTTAAAATATAACAAATGAACAATAGACATTAATCAAGTTCCAAAATGCAAAAACTAAAGACAATAAGCTAGCTTGTCCTTTAAAGTGAGCTTTAATGTGACTTTTGCTGAGCACACAAGTGGTAGTGATGGTAGATAATGTATAGCCTTGTCATATATTAGACAAAATAAGCACAAGTCAATGCCCACTCGTTTCTCCTGAGCCCTCAACCTAAGCACTGACAGCTGAGTAAATTCAATCCTAATCCAATATAATTTATTGGCAATAAATTCAACATTTCATCTGTTAGTGGAAGAATGTGTCATTTCTTAACTTTCAAAAGTTACATAGTCTCGATTTTAGTTTCAAAGCAAACAGACTTCAGTTGCATTTACATAATGATCCAACAGTCTGGGCAGAAAGCTGCAGCCACGAGCCCCATGGGACGTAGATTAGATTAACAGATGTGAAAGAAGCTAACAGTTTCAGAGAAATAAACCAACAGGCCATAAAGGTCTTGCTCACACCACTTTAAACTCTGTTCTGACAGCATGTCTCTTGCCTGTACCTATATGTCAAACAGAAATGAGCAAAAGGGCTTTACTGGCACTATGAGCTTGAGTCCTATCGAGCAACACTCCTATTGGCTTGACTGGGATGACTCTATTTTATTAGGATGTTTTAGTTGAAATCAGCCATTGATTATTCTAATGTTTTGACTGAACACCAGTGTAATTGTGAAATGCAGGTGATAACCATTAATCCCCACCTTAGGTCTGCTATTTGTTACCAGTTCAAGACGGTCTGACAAGAAGAGCTCATCTGTTGAGAGAAGTTTAAATTCAGTAAATCAGCAGGGATCTTCTGTGTGTAGCAGACAACCGTTCCAAGCAGCTTTGAAATAAACCAATGCCTGCTGTGTTTCCCCATATACTGTTCTTCTTACAGTGCGGTGGAAAAGCCTATGAAAGTGCATTAAGACCCCTCACCTTTGGAACCAGTATTAATGGTATTGTTTTGACTAGGATGGCCACTGCTTTATATTCAAGGAAATATTCCACTTCAGCGTTTTAAATCACAGATCTTTGACAATGACTAATCTCCTCCCTGGAGTGCCCTTTGCAGCGTCTCACAGCCTATATAGAGTTTAGCAGAGCAACGCGAGAAAGTGGAAAAGTTATTATTCCTCTTCCAACCACTGAAGATGAAAATCTGTCCCACAAGTGAGACTCCAAATTTAAGCTCAGACCTCTTACTTTCTCTCATGTCCATCTCTCTACAGTGAAAGTAGCTTTAAATGCAGATGTAGAAGTTTCCCAAAACATTTCTAAGAAAGAAACTTCTACTAACTAACCTGCTCCTACGTTTTGCAGGGCTGCTTGATTTAGCACTGATTTTGTCTTGATAGTTTAAAATTACAGTTTGCACTGACAGCAGAGTGGCGCAGCGGCAGCGCGCTAGGCCCATAACCTAGAGGTCGATGGATCGAAACCATCCTCTGCTAACACAACCTTTGCCATACAAAATGAATGTGATTTTAGGATCATTTCTACTAAAATGTTGCAAACTGTTTGACCAAATATGGATGGGCTACATGTTTCTGTGATCATGAACTGGATATTAATGGTTACTTCCATTGCTTCCCAGCAGATTCACGTAGGAATTGAATTTGCCAAGCTGGTCCTATGTCCTTCTAGTCTACTTGATTTTGCCTTGATAATTGCAAACTCTTTCCCTGAATTAATCTGAGTTCACAAACTATGGCTGTGACTGAAAGCAGAGTGGTTCTCCAGCTGAGAGCAGAGTGGCTCAGTGGCTAGAGGTCGATAGATCAAAACTATCTTCTGCTAAATGGAAAATGTTTGCAACCAGCAGAGATTGCTTCTTACAAATGCTGCCAACTTCTCAGACAGTTAACCCCTAACCCTTTGCGGTTACTCTCCCTATTCTCCTTCCTTACATGTACTGCATTCAAATACTATTTTCTACGCCATAGTTAAGATTTGACAGAACCACAGCAATGTAAGATCTGGTGCAATGGTGTATGGCACCAGGGAAGCGTAGGTTGGAATCCCACCACTTCCAGTCTGATGTCTGTACTTCACACTTTCATTGCCATATGTAATAAAGGCGCTGGTGGATTGAAGAGCAGAGCAGTGCAGCTGAAGAACGCTGGGCCTGTAACCCAGAGGTCGATGGATTGAAGATGTTGTGTTATTGGTTCACATTATTTTGTCTACCTTCTCTGTCCAATTTCACTGAAGTTCTTGTAAATGGCAGTGATTTTTTCTCGCCTGAATCAAATAGATCCACGCTGCCTGCTTGCATGGCAGTGAAAATATCTGAACTGCAGTTCTACAGTACATATACAAACAGCTCTGCATGAAGACTGATGAACAGAAAACACTCTTGAGGTCAAAGTGAAAGCAACACATGTTGATGTGAATTTAATAATAATAATAATAAGATAAAATGTCTTTGCTGTGTTGTTTATACCTTTAAGAACCAATCTGAAGCTAACAGGTTCATGTATTCGGCTCATTTACTTTGTGGAACATTGTTTGTGTGTGTGTGTGTGTGTGCGCGCGGTTTAGATAATAGTGGTTCATACAGAAGGTGACAAGTAACAATGTGAGCCACACACGACAGAAACCAACCAGGAAGCGTTTGTTCTAAAAAACGAGCACCGTCTCCTTATCCAGTATCCACTCCCAGAGCTGGAATTGGAGGTCACAAACATCAGAGGTTGTTTGACGGTAGGAAGGTGGTGTTTCGCAGCCGGCTGTTAGACAGCTGAAGCCTGGGGTAAACGCTCAATAAACGCTGTGCCCCTCCAGCGCTTCGCAGCTGCGGGGCACAGCGTTTATTGAGAAGACAAGTAGCGGTGAGAGGGATCGGGGCCTCTGTGAGGCTCACGCCGTGGAGAGCGGGCCCTCCGAGGCATGAGGTTTCGCAGGGCAACCGACTCCTCCTGCTGCCGGTCAAAGTTGAGGGTTTGGTGGGAGGGGCTTAACGGAGCGATACGAAGCAGCAGAGGGAGAGGCGGGTTGCACAGATTTTGCCTACGGGAGAAAGTGTGTGTAGACGGTGCATGCTTCAGCTTTATTGTGTATTTGGATTCCCATTAGAGGGCTTAAACGTACTGTTGCCTTAGCAACAACTACTCTACCTGGGGTCCACATGCAAAAATACCTATAGTATGTAAATTGCTTACTCATACACCGCATACATAATATGGTTGCGGAAATGATCTCCACCCACTAATTAAAGCAATATTAAAGTATAAAACACAATATTACTATGTTAAAAGCAAATATATATATATATATATATATACCAAACATGAACAGCATGTAAAGCAGGAAACCTAATAAAAACGTCTGTGCAGACAGATGTTGTGCAGCATTGTTTTCAATATTAATGTGACTGTGTGAGCACATATTTGCATGTTATTCCCCTCTCTCCTTTTCGTGCAGGTCTCTTGAGTCTTTCTTCACTACAGATGGTGGACATCTGCTAAAGTGGACCGCACACTCCCCACCACTCTGCTCCCTCAGCTTTCCAAAACAAGCGCACATTTGTGGCTCTGTCCAGACGAAAGCTGATTCCCCATCTCTTTCTCTCTTTTCCCATCTCTGTGATATCTAACATCACCTCACAAGCTTTCTGGAAATTGTAGTCCAAATAATAACAGTTACAGCTGCCACGTGGAGCCGCTGATGTGCTTGGCGGCCAAGTGTAGTTTTAAATTTGATTTTGAAGAAAAGGTATTGGCAAATTTCATATTCATAATAATCTATACATCATCAGCATCAATGTAGACTCGACATTATCTGTTCTTTTTTTCCATGAAGGGCGTTTGAGTAGGCGTCCGTCTGTATGTGTGTGTGTGTGTGTGTGTGTGTGTGTGCGCCTAAGGCCTCTGCAATTGGCATTCCAGCCCACATGTAGTCATTCTGTCTCGCCGATTGACCCTGTTGTCTCAACGAGAAGCGGTTAATTACCTCCTCACAGCGACTCTGTTCACCATGCAGCCTACCCACCAAGACAATAGAACAGAACAGAACACGACACCTCTGGTTAACAAATTAAACAGAGAGGCAAAGAGAGGCAGGGCGACAGAGATGATGAAGCAACACAACAGTTAGGGAACAAACGAGAAGAACAAAAGAAGGGAGAAGGAGAGATGAATTAAATTAAAGAAGCATCCAGTTCAATAAAGAATTAAAAGAATTGGATGCTGCTAGCTAGCAAATTAAAGCAAGGGACGTGGGTGAGTGTGGAGAGAAAAAGAAGAAGAGCAGGAGGAGGAGAGTGACGGGGAAAACCACAGGAAGCGAGTGGATAAATGATAGGCTATTACAAAATAACGAGAAGTTAAAACAGACGACGAACAGAGGTTAAATTCCACAAGATGGAGACGCTCATACAAATGGGAGAATAGAAAAGAGAGAGGTGGAGAGGAAACTAATCCGACACCGAAACCACAGGAAGCTGCTTTAACAAATGTGGCTGTGCCGCAGCCTACCAGCACTGTGCTGTGATACGGCCCATTTTTCATTATCACTGTGATTTATCAACAGAGTTCTGAGGGGATCGTCGCAGGGGCTTTTGATTAAGGCCATTAGATATTAGACATTAGCAGTGAGATTACTCACACTGCTGGGGTGCGTTGGTTTTTTATGCCAGGGCTCGCCCAGGGGCAGCCTCTGTGCCCTGCTGACTGCTCTCTGAAGCAGCTCCTCCCCGGCGGCTCAGAGGGTGAAGCAGTGTGCCACAGGTTAAGTACACTGTGCTCAGCTTGACCTTTGTCATGCCTTCCATACGTTTTCTTGTTGCTTATCTATCTTGTCTATCACACGCTGTCTCCTTCCTTCTGCTTCTAACATGCTCAGTCTGTATGGATTATGGTTTTCTGTATTTTCAGTAAATATAAAATATTGGTTATTGCAGCTTTAAGTTTTACCTGCATGTATAATGTGAAAGGGGCTTGTAAAGAGAATTATCACCTGACCCGTCAGCTCTAGGGAGCATTTTAGCATCTTTTAGCTTATTGTTTTCACTTCAGTTTAACTTACATAGCGCCATATCATAAAGTAATCTCAGGGCACTTTAGAGCAGATGTCTGTGTGGGTCTTCCAGCTGACTGGAGTACCTTGGCTCTTGACTTTGAAAAGAAAATTGATAAGTGTCGGCTGTGGGTAGACGGCACTTTTCTGCTGAGTCAGTAATAATTACAGCACTCTGCAATTTCCTTGCCACCAGTTTGTGTAGCATGTTGGTACTCAAGGATGAATCACAACAGTTGCCGTCAATTGGAAATAAATATTTAGGATACTTAGAGATCATTAGTTCAATTGTGCACTATATTAAAATATTTCCCCTCCTTTTTTGGAAATTGTCAACAGAGTGGACTAACGCAGACTTCCAAAATCATTTCAGAGTAGCTGGATAGTATTTCTCATTCTTAACTGATCACAACTTGCTAAATTAATTGTTCAATTGTATGCAGGATTCCTCAAGTTCTCCGACCCACACGACCACGTAGGTCCTTTGTTTCTAACCTGTAAGAGTGTTTCCTGCAGGTGGAGATATGACTCAACAGAACAGCTTGTTTGCCAATGACTCCCAAAACGGCATATATAGGCTCACCGGACCTTTGTCGTCATGGTAACAATAATAAACACGTTACTAACATTGTGAAACGCTTGCTGGTCGCTTATGTTTTGGAACAGATCGTGGTTTGGGTTTAAATTAGTACCTTAGTAAGTTACGTGTAGTTACGTGATGTTAAAAGAAGAACGCTGGTTTAAGGTGGAACCTGAACAGCGGCCTCCTGGGTTGTTTGACTTATGACTTGACTCTTTACGCTACCTCATAATTACTACGGCCACTAGAGGTTGCCATACATACACATGCAAACATGGGTCCTAATAAGCCGCTGCACAGGCGACCTGCAGTATACGCTGGTGTACGGGAGGACAGTCTGAGCCTGCATCCAACAGAACAGCTTTTCTCTTGCTCACTGATCAGAACACAACACTCAGTTCTTTCATCAGCACGAGTGGGTTTGAAAACCACCATCTTCTCAAGAGGCGGACAGAGTTGTGGCCATGACGATAGCCCTGTAATAAACACAATAATGATGCCCAAACTGTGTCACGCAAACCTGGCACAACTATGAGTTGGCCAATACACTGTGGATACCAGAGAGGAGACTATTAGTGAACCATCTCTCCCACTTGAGATTTTTCTTTCTCTGAATCCCCAATACTCTTGAATTCTCGCTCATAACCAGTCGGTGTAGTTATGTTTCTTTCCCTCACAAACAGCCTGTTCTGCTTCCCCCTCCTGCTCCCTCTTGACTGGCCTTTAATTCAATTACTCCTTTGTCTTATCTGGCTCTTCACACTGCTCTCTCCAGCTAATCTGATTATAAAGGAGAGCTGGCAATTAAAACACAGATATGAGAGAGATCTATGCATCATGCCTGCTGCCTTAATGAGATCCAGCTTCATGCCTCTCATACAGCGAAAGTTCAATTAGGTGACACACTCGAGTGAGGAGGATGGTCCTCGTGGAGTGTACAGCATGCCCGCCTCGTCAGGATTCTAGTGCAGTTGGCTTATAACGTCTTGCAGAAATACTGACCAAAATGATTTCTGTTTTGATGTTATGTATGAGAACTGGCAATAATTTGGTATCAAACGAGATATTTAATGCTTGAAATGAACTGAGAAACTAAAACAACACTGGTTGATTCATGCTGCAACATCAGCATCATGTTTCACTTCCACCAAACCCGCTATTGTCCGACCTCAACATTATCTGAAAGCCAGGCAGCAATACATGCCGCCCTGTGTCTGATCTGTTTCTGTGTTTCTCTCTGACTCACTGCTGATTGCAGCTCTCAAACACAGCCTGCTAGTTTCATTTGCTAATAATTGTAGTCATTTAAAAACAGAGGACTTGTTCTGATGTTAATATTCATTACAATTCCATTTTGATTATTAATTATTAACCGTAAATCTGAGTCCTGCTGCCAGCAGCTGTGATGAATAAGCCACTGCACTAACGATGGACTGAAGCTGCATATCTGTGGATGTGTACGTGTCACTGATCCTTTACCTTCTTAAACACATTTTATCAATACTGATTTTTAAGTATGTTTTTATAGTGAAAGATCAACACCCCTCATTTCAAATATTTTCAACACATACAATGATTCATCTACAAAGATGTTCTCAGAATAAGCCGTTTTCACGGGAGACACGTCACAGTAGGAACATCTCGGGTGTAAATATTATTATTTGTGATGGGTGAATTCCATTTAGTTACTGGCACACCATCACAAGTCCAAATATCTGCCGTTTCTTGTCTTTAGAGATCTGGTGGGATCTTGCTGTCCACTCACCGCTTGATTTTTTCCCAAAAATGGATTTTGTAGCATCTTGGTGGGTGCTGGGGGCCTATTTGGACCCTGTGGAGCTGTAGCCTGTTGGCTGTTTGCGGCCCCCTGCCTGTCAGAAATATGCTTTTTCACAGCTGATATTTACTCATCTGGCATGGCTGGCGCTGTGTTTGTGTGAATTGCGGAGGTGTGTATTTCTGCGTGCATGTTTGTGATATTTACTCATTTGGCTGGCTGTGCCCTTCAGATTTATGTCATTGTGAGAACGTGCGCACTCATGTGTGATATTTGCTCAACTGGTCATGCATGTCATTTGTGCGTGTGAAGCTGAAGTTTGCTGTGTGGCTGGTTGCCTCTTCCTGAGTGTCTGTAATCTCAACATGTGCATACTTTTGTAATATTATACTCTCGCACACAATCACTTCACTCTGGGTGTCATTTTGAACCAACGGTGGCCACAAATTCACAACACAAAGACACTGGATTTAAATGCAACATGACACCCACAGATGCACCATTACCCAGTACCAATGCGCAGTTTATGAGATTATAAATAGCGCCCCCTACCGAGCAGATTCCATACTCATTAATCTAATGGGAATGAGCATGTGTAGCCCACTCAAGCATGTCTTTCTTAAAAATGATGATAAAAGGTTTAACAATGCTCTATCTGCAATACATTGTGCATCCAATGATTTTTGCAAGAGATGCAAGCAATCTCACAGTCCCAGTTAAACCTAACACAAATAACAATCAATCAGTGTAGATTATCTCGCATGCATAATATTTCAAATAGCATTCTTCAACAGGCAGCACTCTTAATACCACAAATATCCCATCATGCTCTGCAGGAAATCTACTGTAGGGCCATGCAGTTGTATAGACAGAGTTTTTAATGCTGTTGTTCTGCACATTTCTCCCCACAGAGTTCACTCACCTAAGATGTGTCACGGTGGTTTCTTTCTTGTGACATCTTCAAAGTGAATGTTAAAGTGAAACATTAACTCCCAGCACTTTATGGGGAGGGACAAAATGTCATCCCATTCTTCTGCATCTAATATGACACGGATGTGGCATAAAACCACCTTTCTGCTGAACCTGAAGGTGTGTTTTGGAAGATTAGATTGTAATTGGATGGGAGATAAAATCCATAAAATGTAAATCTCAGTGTATGTTCTCAGGCACACTGAACATCCTCTCCCACAACCACCTGCAAGTGGTCAAAAAAAAGCCTGGTTGTGTGAATACCTCAGTATAATATATTTATATATATAGAACATGTGTACACACATACTGACAGATACCAGTATATAGTTTTGATCAGAACATGCTTATCAATAATGGATTAACAAGATGCTCCTGGCTGGGAAACAGACAAGGCCATTTTTAAAAGATAAAACTATTACAAGATGAAGTCACAGTAGGAATCCAGATTAACAGCATCCCAGAACTGATACAACATTTATTTCGTCTACTTCAAATAACATTTGGGACCCTGAGTATTACACACATGATACAAATGAGTAATACACACAGACCACCAGGCACAGACATTTGGTGGGACAACTTTTATTTCTGCCAATCACACAGAGAGAGGAACTTTAAACGTCACCCCTCTAGCTGGACTAGAATTTACTTAACATAACCTCAACAAAAGGGCATTTTGTTGCAGGATGTGGAAAACATTTCTTGAAGTGTGAAAAAAAGGTGTCAAACAGTGAAAAGCTTGAAACAGTTTAATGGTAAAGGACATTACAGTGGTGAGAGGGGCAGAGCAATAAAGGGCAATAAACGATACCGAGACAGGGAGCTGGAGATCATTGCTCCTCAAGTGTATTCACAGCCTAAGTATCAAGCCATCTGCTATGCTAATGCAACCTTTTCATTTACAAGAATGAGTGGTAGACACAAGCAGATGTTTAATTCATGCTAAACTAATGACTGCAAATGAGGCTAAACTCGGAAAGAAAACAGTAACCTGTTTAGAACATCAAACAGATGCTCAGGACCGGAGACGTCTTTGCTTCTGTTTCTTTGCTTGTCTCTTTTTGTCTTGCCTGTGTGGCTCTCTGCACTGCTCTTCATTTATATTTTTATATTAACCTGTATCAAATGACGATGTGGAGTCGAAAGGTGATGCTGCCACACAAAACGTTCTACATTGTACAACAAATCAACATTTCACACTTTGCATTAGCTGTTGTTGACTTTGGTCTGTTAGATACTGTTTTTGTAAAAAGTTCATTTTGTACAAATAATATATTGCAAGTATTATTCTAAATCAATAAGTGAAATTGAAATCTGGATTTTCCATCTTGTTTGGAGCAGAGGGTCAGATTCTAAAAGCCCCTTTTCTTTACAGATCGTTCAAGGATAGCACTTTGTAGAGCAGCATAAGCCAATAAAAGGCCTGTTTGATTCAGAGCCCTCATTTGGGTTTCATTTGATTGGCTCAGGATCAGAAATGTGCTGCTGCCCCTCCGACTCTCAGCCAGCAGCTGTCTGTTAGCAGTTGGCATTGAAGAAAGGAAGCGCTGCTGCACTGAATCATCTAATCTTGGCCCCGGCATTCAGCTCGGTCAGAGTCCAACGTTACTCCAGCAGCGATCCCACGACACTCACGACAATCTCAAAGTATAAAGAAAAGGTCAGAATCTCACCTTGGCCTTTACTTTGGTTTATGACAACATGTATGACGTACCCATCAGCCTCAGCTGTAATCTGTCTTTAGGGCTAATTAGGAAATCTTAGCAGGCTGACATGCTAAACTAACATGGTGACAATGCTAAACATGATACCTGATCAGGAGCACCATGTTAGCATTGTTACTGTGAGCATGTTAGCATGCTGAGATTAGCAGTTAGCTACATTCTCACGCCAGACCGTTGGCCTTGTTTATCTTTATTTTGAGGTAACCTGCTAGTTCAAAAAACCATCTGACGAGGTCACTTGTAAGAAACATGTAAATGATTAAGCTGTTTGAATATAATATATATAACCAATTCTCTTTTTTTTAGATCTAGGCTCTCATCACCACCAGTCTAATACATCACTAACCTTCCTTGTAGTCCGTTTTTAATTAGCTTGTAGTCCTTTTTACTGATTTGGTCCCTCACTCACCAAACTGACCTGCCTGACCATGACTTCACAAGACTCACTCAGATATCTTAAATATCACCACCCTTATCAAAAAGACCTGAAATGCTGGATCTCAAAACCATCAACGCGTGACCAACGTACTATAACCAGTATGCAAATCTTCAGGCCATCATTCATTTTGAAGGCATAGATGTGTTAATTACTTCACTTACTCCGTTATCAGTTTGAATAATTGTGGATTATTCTTCAAAAAGTAGCAAACATCAAAGTTTCAGACCTCCAGAAGACAGCAAAGCAACATTTTGGGGGCTCAAATAATGAATTCTCACTCAGTCAACGACTGAGATCTGCTCATCTGTTCACACTGTCACACTAAGGCAAAGATGTCAGTCACCATCCATTTGTGCTACAAGGACCATATTTAAGACATTTTCCAGTCATCAGAGTAGTGGGGTTTTTTTAAATGTGAAAAGGGCAACATGCAGCTTTAAGTTTTATTCTCAAAACACGACACTGGGGGGGGGGGGGGGGGGGGGGGGGGGGGGGGGGGGGGGGGCGGGGGGGGGGGGGGGGGGGGGGGGGGGGGGGGGGCCGGGGGGGGGGGGGGGGGGGGGGGGGGGGGGGGGGGGGGGGGGGGG
>JAVQJL010044149.1:0-12404 GCA_036024295.1 Nannoperca obscura | reverse complement strand
TTTGTTTGAATTATGATTATATAGTTTTAACTATTGCTTTTTCTTTTTGTCCTTTTCTCTGTACAGCACTTTGAATTGCATCCGTGTATGAAAGGTGCTATATAAATAAACTTGCCTTGTCTTGCCTTGCTTTGCTTTGCTTTTCGTTTCGTTTCGTGTCCTGCATTCTGTGAGAGTATCCATTTGAGTTTCCTTTTGAGTTTCCGAGTAAGTCACCAATAAAAGTATTTGACTGTTCCTCCTCGGCCTACGTCTGCTTTCTGGGTCCCCGTTCCTCCGAGCCTGACAGAATGTACAACATATCATAATCCATCCAAGTGTAATGTGTGTGTATTAAAGTAGTTAAAATAATGCACATTACCACAGAGTTCTCAATTGCAGCTACAGTCCATCTCCCTCCCTAAAAACAGAGTGGTATGTTTAATGCCCTGGTGCAGTAATTGGTCCAGGTTTATGGAAATTGTCCTGACCCTCTGGCTTAAGTTCAGTTACAGCACATTGTCGGCTACGCAGAATAGACTGTATATAAATAAATATCTATATTCATTCCATGCTACAGAGTGCCTAATGCCTAAATACACAAAGGTGTCAATGAAATATTTTTACTTCAAGCAACCGACATCAATCATCTTGAACCATTCATTTGTAATTAGTAAACCTCCGAGTAGTTTCATTGTTTCCTGCCAACAGCTAAGCACACCTGTTCATCCAGCTTCCCGAAGATCAGAACAAACAGACCTGACCTGCCTTTCATCAAAACATCAAAAATAAAAATTGTTATATCTGGGGATAGATGGAAAAACCTGATAACGAGATTTAAAACTGAGGGTATTTTCCTTCTAGATAAACAGACACGTTATCTAACAGTATTAAATAAATCTTAAACTCTCGCTCTCCTAATAAAATCACATCCCCTTTTCCCATTACCAGGATGCAGGCCATGTGTTCTGTACTGGGTTTATCTAAACAAACAACACCCAGCTTGTTCCTTAACTCTTTCCACTACATTTAGAGAGCTAATATGTTGTACGTTATATGGATTCATCAAGCTGACCATTTTATGGACTAATGAAGACTTGTGGACTTAGATTGACAAGTGCGGGTTTATCTGTTTGGTAAATATGTGTACAGAGAGCAATGTTCAGTGCTCAGAATCAGAAGAAAGATAATTGCAAGTCAGCTCATTAATTACTCAGATCTGTTTATGATTATCACCCAGGCTTATGACCAATAACCAGCTTAAGTGCTTTGTTTTGGTGAACATGATAAAATCCATCTATCCATGTCAGAGTATCTCGTTCATGGTGCTTGTTACGTCCCCTGTTGTAGCTGGGGGTGAAAGGGAAAGGTAAAAGGACAATTGAATAACTTGAAGAGTCACAGTATTTGTGGTGATTAATAAAGATGTTTATTGTGCACTGAGTCAGTACAAACATTAACTGGTGGGGGATGATGGGACAACAGGTTGTGCCAAAGAAACTGAAAGCACTGAGAGCACTCGCTCTCGCTCTCTCTTTCCACCATCTGCTTCTTGCTTTTTGTTTCTGTGTCTGTCCTTTCCTCTTTCCAACGCTCCAGGACCCAATGAGCAGCTCCGCTCAGATACACAGGTCAGGTGAAAGTGACCCAGCCATTACATGAAGTGAGGAAAACAAGGGGGGGGGGGGGGGGGATACAGAAGGACACACCCTTGCCAGGGCCTGTCACATAACAGTGCTGCTGGGGCAGTCAACATAATGAAGGCCAACACACACACACTCATACTGAGTTCACTTAACTTGCATGTCTTTTGGCTGCAGGAAGAAAACTACTGGTACATAGAAACAGAGAGAACATGCAAATCCAGCAGAGAGGTCTCAGCCAGCTGGGTTCAAATGGGCCTCAAATGTGCAAATAGACCCTTTTTTCACAGGAGACATTGTGACTTGTCATTGTAGTCTAACATTAACAAAAGCTCTGGTCTATTCAAATATCCCAGTAAGCCAAATGGAACTCAGCCATTATTATTTTTATTATTTACACTCGTCCTTTTGCTACTGTAACATGTCAACATGTCTTCCACGGAAAAGGCCTATTCATGACTTTCTTTCTATGAGCCACCATACCACCCCATAGTAAAAACAAATAGCCTTCATTGTAATAAAAATCATAGAGTGTAATCCACACTTATCAGTGGTTCCTCAAATGTTTGCAGTGAAACGTGACCTTGAGTAACTTCCACAGATTTTATCGAGAATGTTTGTGCTTCTAACTCATGTGTTGTGCTGTTGTTTTGCAAAGTGAGGAAGAATGCATGCAGCACTGTTTGGTAAGGAGGCTGAGTACTGGAGCAGGGGTGAAGAAACATCGTCTGTTATTTATTTACATTCCTTCATCTTTATGTCTGCAGGGGGCTGTTTAATTTTCTTCTTACAGTACATTGTGTACTTTTAAATCAGCTATCAGACGTGGGACCTTCAAACAGCCTTTAAAGGTCAATTACACCATGCACATTAAGCTACCTTCCCTCCCCTAACCGATTACTCAGTGAAACCAACAGATGTTGTACTCTCAAAAACACAAATGAGTCAAATAAATATAACTAAGATTTAATTTAAACATCTAGCCAAAAGAAAGGAAACAGTTCAGCAAGTTGTGAAATCAGTTTAACAATTATCCTAGAATTACAACGCTAATTATTTGTACATGTACAACATAAAGGCAGCCTTTATTTAGCCTTTAGATCTTTATGTAGTTTTGAGAGTAGTGCATGAAGGCTAGAAATTCAAACGTATATATAAATCATCTGACAAGTCTGCATGCGATGACTTGGCCTATATAGAAAATATAGTTTAATGTGAACGTGCACATTCAATAATATTTTCTTTGGTGTGTATGTTTTTCAATTTCTTCAATTTCAAAGCCTTATTTCACAGTACAATCACTATGAGTGCATGCTAAACTACCACACCGACAGTCACCATATGCACACAGATTTAATATACAATTTATTGACATTTAAAGAAAAAATACATTTAAAACAACAACATTTAATTATCTGTCTATTGTCCCTGCAATTACACCAGTGGTGAGAATGTGACTCTGACCTGACAAAATGTTTTTATGGGAGGGAAGAAAACAACAAGAGCAATGAACCGAACAGTGACAGTGAACAGAAGAAAAGACACTGGATGGAGGGCAAAATCAAGGTTTTGAGGGATTGAAGGTTTCATTTCCTGAGACCGGTTCTTCAAAAGTTGCTGCTTAATTTGATAAATGGTTAAATTATTTTCAAACACAAAAATACCTACTTTTCTAAAAGCAAAAAGCTTACTTTATGACCATACTTTTCTTTATACGTTTTTGAGATTGTTTACAATAAAAGTGTAATGTTATTAACTTTTTAACTGAATTTCCATAAAATTTTAGGTTAGATTGTCTCTCTCAAAAAATGCTAATTGCAAATCACACCATCTTCAATAAAGAATAATCAATAATTCAATATTTTTTTGTTTTCCAAAACATTTAAATGAAATAAAGTCTGGTAAACTAATGTGTTACTGTTCAACCATCTCAGTTAACAAACATCGATCCTGTGTCATTGTTTTAAAGAAAAAAGAAAAACTATTTATTGCTAAAGCTTCACAGGCTGATTTATTGATCCCTCAGTCTACTGGACTGTGATGACGCCCTCCTCCCAGCTGAACTGGTTCACCAGCACGTCGTCTTCCTGCTTCATGGAGTTGAGCAGATACCTGACACCAGCTTTCACACCGGTCTTCACCCCTGCACCCAGGGCGTAGCCTGCCACTCCAGCAGTCCCCCCTGTGGCGACCATAAGAGCATCCGTGCCTAGGTCAACGGCACTGAGGATGGCTCTCTCCTTGGCCATTTCGGAGCAGTTGACTGAGGCATAATACACAGCTGTGCCAAGGTTGTAGAGGGTGCTGACCGCAGGGATCCACTCCACCACGTTGTACACGCGCTCCTCACTTTTGTTGATACATCTCCTCGGGGGGCTCCGCTTCATCCGTCGACCTGAAGCAGCGGGGATCGAAACATCCTCCTCTGCGATGCACTGATGGATCCAACATTCAGCCCCTGTGGATTCAGAGGGCAGGATGCGACTGCCTGTCTTAAACACTGCCTGGTACTTTCCAGGTCCACTGCTGGTGACACCAGCACACTGGACTCCCAGCCTCTCGCAGGTACTCACAGCCTCCTGTAGATCACCTGTGGCTTCTTCCACACCTGTTCCTACCAATGTGGTTCCATTCACTCTGGTCCAACCCTCACAATGCCCTTCCTGCTTAGAGGTACCTTCTCCCACTGTGGCCAGCTGTTGGATGTTGAACATCACAGCCTCTATGTGGCGTCCTGCTGGATCCCTCTCTGGTGCAGGCGTAGATGCAGACTTGCTCATTCTCCTCTCCATCAGACCCTCCACCTCCATCAGGAGCTCCTCCGTATCCACCATTCCCAGCAGGTCGTACAGCTTGAGCACCAGGGTCTGTGCCTCCTGTGGGCAGCCTGCCACCACCAACACGGGCACTAAAGAGAGACCCAGCAGCTCCTGGGGAAACATGGAGGATGATGGGTCATCCACAGTGCTGGCAGACAGCAGCTCCTCACAGCTGACATTGCCTTGAATGTGGAGATGATCTTGAATCTGCTCCTGAAGCTTTGCCCTGAGGACTGATATTACGTTTTTGGCAGATCGCACAGTCTCCTCTTTCTGTGCAACCACTGATACCGGAATAGGTTTTTCTGCAGATGGGAGACGAAGCTGGAGTTGGGATCCCAGGAGAGACTGATGATCATGTTCGGCTGTCTCCTCTACCTCATCACGGAAGTCAGCTCCCAGAGTGTTAGTCAGTGCCAGAGGAGGTGGGACCCTGCACAGAGCCTGTTCATTCAGCAGGAGCTGGATAACAATCAGCCACTTCAACTTGGAGGACATCATTCCACTTTTGTTAAGGCTTTTATTCCAAATTCAGCACAGGAGTATGAAGAAAAACAAGCCAACATAGCAAATGAGATGTCATTGTACATGCTACATAAACAATTTCTTTATAAACACAAGTTTAATTTGCAGAAATATAGTAAAGAAACAAATAAAAGGAATCTATAATTCAAAATGTTTTTAGCATCTTTAAGCAATGCAAGAAAGAGCAACGCATCCCAATACGGAGCCTCCACAGTGAGGTGAAAGATTTATGCATGTTGTCTTTTTCCTGCACTGGCTACAACTAAAAATAGAAATGTTGTTCCACCCACAACTTCATAATTTCATTGCATCTTTTGATCCAGTGGTAGCACCTACCTTAATAATATTCAGATCTGGAGTCCAGAGTGTAGCAGTGCGATCAAGATGGCTTCAGCATGTAGGATGTTTTCCTTTTTTCCCCTCAAAACATGCATAGCAATCTTCTTTCTCTTTGCCTCCAATGAGAATCTCCTTCTTTACACATGACATCCCACAGCCCTCCCTCCTTCTCATCTGTCTTTCAGCTCCCTCTTCTCTTTGTCCTCATTGCTCAACAGGGAGATCAGGGCTTGAATATTGATTCACAGGGGGAAAGTCCATGTGTTCTAAAGCAGTTTTGTTTGTCTGCCCTGCTATCCTCTCATCCCCCGTCCCTCTGCTCCCTCTCTCCCAGTTGGTAGGTTTTGTCTTTGACCCAAATACTTGAAAGAAATCTCCCCTCATGCCGTGAGCGAATATATCCGTTATACAGCAAAGACAAGTGAGGAAAACAGGGGGGTAAAGACAGAACTCATTCACAAAAGTAGGATTTGAAACTATTTGAAACAAGACTCCACATCATAATGGACCTGTTCACTGTCCATGTATTTTTACATGTTAACACATGACTTCTTTGTAATAACCTCATTCAGGAAAGGACTTATTCTCTGAAGCTTCATCCACTCACGTCATAGAAATTCTTATCCTCAGAATAGCCTGACTTCACCCTGGAGCATACAGTTGCTGTCCTATGATAACCATGCATCTCCAAAAAGTAAACTTTTCATGAGCTAAGACAAACAGTCCTGTTTTTGTGACATGAATATTTCAGATAAACCAATGGGTTTTTTAATGGGTAATTTAGGTCAAGAAGTATGACAATTATGAACATGGGAACACATAAGCTTTCAGTTTATCTAAGACATTTGAAATCGCCTAAAATATTTGGAGATGTGTGGTTGTCGTTGGACAGCAATGATAACATGAGACTCACTACGATGATGGATACAAGTCTGTGTAAAAATTTTGATCTAGACATAATCATCCAATACAATGAGGATAATGTGCTTTTCAAGACTCTTTAAAGGTGCTATGTGAGAGATTTGGCCCTTTGTCAAATTCTCACCCCACACTCCACCAGGTTTCACCAGAAAATTGGGGTGTCCACCTCTATTGTAAGTAATAAGGACATGCGCAGGCCCTCCCCTAGATCTTTGGTCCATAATTAACAAACATTACGTTTTTTCCCTCCATAATCAGGATGCAAAAAGTTTGAGTTTAGTGTGCCATATATAACCAATTTCACTGTGATATGTATGAATAGATATATGAATACAACATTTTAGGAGAGCAGTGTCCTACAATAAGTAAAAGCAGCCTGCAAGTATTTAACATCTGATTATGTCGAACAGAGACTAGGGATCTAACCTGCATACCAAGCAGGATGTAAATACCAAGTGCAGGTGATCATCTACAGACAAATGTTTGTCTACCTGATCATCCTGTTCTGCCTATTCTTCATATGTTTTTATGTGCAGGTTAGGCAAGTTTATTTGTGTAGTGCCTTTCAGTTAAAGGTGCTGTACATCAGACATAAGATGGCATTAAGACAAGATATAGTAGGCAATAGAGTCAAATAAAAGAGTAGATAAAACTATGCTAAAATGGAATAACACAGATAAAACAGGACACTAAATGTTACAGTACAGCCTCAGTGCTGTGCAAAATATGAATAAATAGTCCGAAATGTAATTCAATAAAATGCTGTGACAATCAGGTATGTTATAAGCCTTGATTTAACAGAACTGAGGGTTGGAGCAGACTTTTTGTCTTCTGGTAGTTTCTTCCAGAGATGTGGTGCATAAAAATTGAATGCTGCTATTCCATGTTTAGTCTGGACTCCAGGGACTGTAAGTAGACCTGTCCCAGACCATGTGAGAGGTCTGGACGGTTCATAACAGATCAGCAAATCAGATATGTATTCAGTGCTTAATAAACCAGCAGAAGTATTTTATAGTATTCAATTCAATTCAATTCAATTCAATTTTATTTATATAACGCCATATCATAACAAAGTTATCTCAGGGCACTCTGTATGCGTTTGCTTGGGTGAGATACACCGATGTCACAGCATAATGTTACCACAGAGGACACAATTCTTTCAGTTTGCCCTCCAGCTAAAACTCCACCACAGTTAAAGCGTTACAGAGGCAGAGGATTGATCATGTGGTTGGTATGAAGGTGCGGTGTAGATAATCATACATACATACACATATCACTGCTGATTATGACACTGGGTGCAGATAATCAACAAATAAACGTGGAGGTTGATCTTACTGGCTCGTATTCATTCTCCCTAGAGATGATAAAGACTATGATGACGGTTCTTATTATTTTCAAAGTCTAGTTTACAGACTTTTGCCAGAAGAGAGAACAATACTGGACTCCCTCATACAGGGACGATTACATCTGGGTAAACATTTCAGTATCTGCCCATTCAGTAGAAGAAATTTTGGACCAAGACAAACACCAATACTTATTATGAAGGAAAATATATGTTCTTCTGGGAAAATATTTTTTTTAATGGAACTATTCATTTCAGGACAAATATGAGAACAGAAAGAAAAAGTGGAGGGAAAACTGAACTTGAAAATAAAAATAACCACATTCATCATGTGGCCAAAACATGACCTCAATTAACGATCATTTTGCTCCATAAATGCATGGTTAAATATGCTGCTTGCTATGATGATGATATGATATGTGGTAAAATCTGGTAGAAAATTGATTGATTAAAGTCAAAGACATTTGGTAATTGTGCATAATCTGCATTGTTTGTTCTCCTCTTTTCTATTTTTTAATTATTGCTTACATGAAATACATTTTTGAAGATCCTTTGCAAAAGCAGAAGAGAGAATAACAGTCTTTTTAATGTATGACATGCTTAATAGGTCCTTGTTGGTTCAGTAAACACATTTGCTCATTCTTTGGAACATCAGTTCTGCTATTTTACAACCAGGTACAGGAGAATATGAAATATGAGATCATTTCATAAACCTTTTTAATACATCTTTCTTTGACTGGCTATTGGACCCTGGGACGAGTTGGGTCATTGTGGAGATGCAGCTTACCTGGTCTGGCTGATATATAAGCCGATGGCAGTCCACCAGTCTTTCTCTCTCCCTTGGCTTCTGTCCTGATTTTGGTTTTTGTTTGTCTGTTGGTTGTAGATATTTCAAATACTTGTTTTTTTACTTACTACTCTTGCGTGTTTCTACCTGTTAAAAGGGAGGGCTTAACAGGTCCTTGTTGGTTCAGAAAACACATTTGCTCATTCTTTGGAACATCAGTTCTGCTATTTTACAACCAGGTACAGGAGAATATGAAATATGAGATCATTTCAGAAACCTTTTTAATACATCTTTCTTTTACTGGCTATTGGACCCTGGGACGAGGCCACAGGATGTCAATTTATTTACATTTACATTTAGGCATTTAGCAGACGCTTTTATCCAAAGCGACTTCCAAATAAGAGGTTTACATAAAGTGCATAGAACCATGATGGAAAACAACAAGATGTCTCATCAAACTTGTAAGGGCTGGTGATGAATCACAAGTGCTATAAGTAAGTGCATCGCTGCCAATGGCAGAATCAAAAAAGAGCATTAAATCTAAGAACAGATTATCTTTGTACATTATCAAAATACAAGACATTCAAACTAAAATACAATTCCACTATAATAACGTACAATGTGCTATACTTTATAGAACCAATGTGTCATTAAAAGTGCTGTTGTATTCCTGGAACAAATTAGTCTTTAGTCTTTTCTTGAACGTGGCCAGACCAGTTGTTTGTCTGACGGATGTGGGGAGCTGATTCCACCACTGGGGGGCCAGACAGGAGAAAAGTCTTGAATGTATGCAAAAGTGACATACTGTGCACTGCCTACGAGTTAAATGTGGAGTTGTTTGGTGATATAGTCCACAACATGCTATGTTCTCACCTGTTTCATTCAGGTATAGAAATGTGGTTGAAATCTTGAAATGAAGTCTCTGAAACAACAAAGTGTTTTTGAGTATTTATTAAGCTTTCTGTTCAGAGAGGATCAACTGTTGTACACTCAAAGAGTGTCAGACAAGCAGAGGGTACTGAGGCTTCTGGTCGCCTTGTATTTATCCAGAGATAGCAAAGAAATCAACAACATTCCTCCCCATATGGTGTCCTTTAAAATAGGCACACCCGAATAAACCAACGTATATGACCCCACATGATATACACTGACCATATAACTTCACTTCCCAAAGTTTATGATGTTTTACAGGAAACAAAGATCTAAACAAAGGAAACCTCATATCCTGTAGAACTGGTCACCATTTGGAAGGGCAGTTTGGGGTCATACATCTGATGTTTTCCTCCACAGAAGTCAGCAGCCCACTGGGTTTCACCAAGTTACCAATGTGGAAAAATCTGGTGGATGGCAGGTGGGTGATTTATAAAATGTGGTTTATTGGAGCACTGATTACGCAGTCATTTCTGTAGGGAACCAAGTAGAATTGAAACTAGTTGAAGGATAGAAATAACACCCCAGAGTCCAATCAAAAATCATATGAACGTGTCAGTGCAAGCTGAGGGCTCTACACACAGATGTGTTGATTAAGTGTCTTCAAAGTATTAACTCATTTGATGTTAGTCCCCATTGTGATTCACAATGACACCTATAATCCCAGTGCAATTATAGTGTTTGAGTCTGACTAGATGTAAAAAACAAAACACACATTGCCATATTCAATGTTTTATTATATATGTATATATAACCCTAACCCTAACCCTAATCCTAACACATTAGCAAACCAATTATTCTGAAATCCTGATTCAAAAATGCAGCAGTTATATCATCTGAGTTTACTGATGGCGAGTGAGTTGAAAGCACTAGTGAGAGATGCAGTTGAAAGCTCGTGAAAAAGCTATTAAATGAACAATAAGAACAGCTTAGAGTGTTATGAGAAACCAAAGATAATTGAAATTTGAAAAGTTGTTTTGCAATAAGTGAAGTTAGGCAGTCTACATTATGGCATTTAACTATGTAGCACTGAGCAGGGAGAGAAAGTAAAATACAAACACTGCTGTTTGCTTTGTCCTTTTTAGTAAACAGTGTACATCTTGCACTTAAAACTGTTATTTTTTCTTCTTTAATATTTATGACAAAACAATAAAAATGGCTACAGAAGAGAGGAGTGTGACAGAACATAAAGGTTAAGGTTTTTTAACCTTAGCGCTGTAAGGTCACAAATTTTTTTTGACAAGAATGATAAAGGTATAAGATG
This sequence comes from Nannoperca obscura, assembly GCA_036024295.1. Taxonomy (NCBI): domain Eukaryota; kingdom Metazoa; phylum Chordata; class Actinopteri; order Centrarchiformes; family Percichthyidae; genus Nannoperca; species Nannoperca obscura. The sequence goes on along the minus strand of JAVQJL010044149.1, from coordinate 1,855 downwards.
ACACGCCCTATTAGGTGCTCCAGAACAATGAAATGTGTTGATAATCTCAGTCCACAGTATGACTGTTTTGAACAAGACATACAAGTTTGTCCTCACAAGGACACGTATTAGTGTAATCTTTCTCAAGCATTAATGCATTTGTCAAATTTCAAGGTCATTTATCTTTTAAGACAATGAAATCCACATTATAGCTTGATGGTTCCTGTCATTGTGAAATCACGACACAAGAAGTCTATCAGCAAAAGAAACGCAATGATTCAAAACACTTCTGGTGTGTTAATTAAGTGTGATTTATTCAGTCTCCTGGGGTCAAAAACTGTAAGCACACACACACACACACACACACACACACACACACACACACACACACATCATTTAGTTCTTAATTTTAATTAAGATTAACCAATCAGCATTACATTTGAGGTGCTTGGTCATAGACATGCACAATATTTAGTTGAGTTTTTGAACACCTCTGTGTGCCACTGTTTGCAATAGTTAACCATAAAGACTTTCTCTACTTCCATAATATCTGCACATATGCATGCAAAGGGATGTTTCTGTCTGTGGATCTTGTAAAGATATGCTGCAAACTTAATTGCTAAACTTAAAACTTTCTACTTTCCACCTCAGTCCATGCGACTGGCTGAGCTGAAAACATAAGACAAACAAAAAAGAGGTATCAATCTTCACATTTAACTCACCGTCAGAAAGAGAAGAAGGATGTTTCCCAGAATGTCATTATTCCTTCAATGTTGGTGAGTTAAAATGTAACAAAGCATAAAATGTTATGAGATCATTACATGTTTTTCACTTATTCTGCAAAGTAACTCGTAACTGCAGCTCTCTGGTGCAGTATCATAAAAAGGGTATAACAATTACAACTACAGGATCTAAATCCTGTCTCGCAAAACCCTATAACTCGACCATGTCAAGTTTTCCAGGCTGCTCCTAAACAATATTTAACCACAGCGGACATGTAGTTTCCTAGTAAAACTAAAATCTTCAAGCCAATCAGGCAATATGAAATTAAGTGTCTTATTATTCTTTATAATGTGTGTGTGTGTGTGTGTGTGTCAAAAACTCAGATGCAAAAGAAAAGCAGCATTTCTGATACATGCTAGTAACAATAGGAGAGGGGTTATATGATAAATGAGAATTAAATATAAATAAATGTATCTATCAATAGATATAAAATGACATGTCTATTGAATAAAAGACCACCTCTCCCATGCTCTTGCTGTCATGAAAGTAGGTAGGGTTTGTTATTGTTAGAATGATTTCAAACAGAGCCTTATAAATTTAAGGTGGGTGTGATAAAACATTTTGTCTGTGGAACGAAAGGGTCAGTCAGGAGGCTTCCGTTTCTCATTTGAGTGGTCATTGATTCAGGGAGCGTGGGAGTTATCTGGCTTTCTGCTCTTACACCAGTCAGTGTAGACAGAACAGCAATATCCGCTTACAAGGGCGTACGCTGTTTCCAAGTACAGTCCACTCACACAGGCAAATAATCTATTACGTTTCTCCTGGGACTCACACACACTCACACACACCCTGTAGTTCAAGTTATTTTATGTTATATTGTTATGAATTATAATAAGCACTATATATATATATAGTGTAAATAATAATAGGCCCATATTAGGATATATTGGAACCTTTAATGCTTTCATCTTACAAATACATGCATGTCACAAGCGCATGCGCTTGTAAGTGCGTGCTGCCCGATACGGTTGCTCCTCGTCTTACTTGCTCTTTTAAATCTTTTTGTTATTTAACTTTGTACTTATGGGTTTTGTGTTTGGTGTTGACTTGTTGGTGTCGTGGCCTCCACAAATGTGCTGGTGTAGAGGTTTTT
>JAVQJL010044138.1:0-10584 GCA_036024295.1 Nannoperca obscura | reverse complement strand
TTTACTGGCTGTGTAAAACAGGAGGAAGGGCTCATTAGCATCAAAGTAAAACGGCGTTAAAAACGCCGTCTTGGACAGGTTGTTTACGCGCGTAAAAAGCGGCGTTTTAAATGTACTGCCGTAGAAAGCGCCGTAGTACATAAACAACGCCGTAAAAGGCGGCGTAAAAAACGCCAGGACGCCGCTTTTCACAGCGTTTTACGTACAGGGAACGTGCTCGAACTGACGACCTGTGATCCCTATGGCTTGCGATACTGCGCGAGCAGTAATATTCTGCTCGCGAGTGCTGTTTAAGCGCAAAAATAATATACGCGCGCGGCTGTTTAAATTATGCGCGCGAGCATCTAATTTGCGCACGCGCTTTTTGGCAGCAATATGCCGTCATACACTTACAATGATCGCAACAACATGATAAACACAAACGTGTTATGATCACATGAATGGAAGATGGGAATTGTGGGAAACTGAACAACACACGTAATACATACTTTATGTTAAACCTGTGCATAAAACAGTGAGAAAAGGCAGGTCTCTAGCTAATGCCAAAGCTTTACAAAACATGTAAAAGGTCATACATCTGCAGGAAACTTGAACTCCTTTAAGAAACAGGAGTACATGTTGTGGATGTAAATTATGTGACAATCATGTTCCTCATCAAGGTACTTAACTGTATGACAATAACACAAAATGGATACTCTATTTTCCCTATTAGTGCCATGAAAATGAAGCTGAGTTGAGGCAACTAAAATAAGTTTGATTTATGTTAGGAAAAAGCTTCGTCAAAAAACAAAAGAAAGAAAAAGAAATGAAATTAAACTTGAATGTTACAGACTAAAAAGTGTTAATATATTTATGTATATATATATATACTATATATATATATATTGTTATTATTACATATTAATGCAGATTTAGAAAACAAAGACAAATTGAATACATTATATTAAAAGAATGAATTTGGTGTCAAAACAAAGGTGCTAGCCTGCCGCCAACACTGCTACTGCACTGGAGTAGCAGACAGCAGTATTCCACTTTGCAATTTTGACTGCATGTAGTACACCATAGGGAAGATGTAGTTGACCAGAGTTGCTGTAGAGCTTGTCACTACTTCCACAGACACAGGTGGACTGGAAATATCCTCTGTGTGTTCTCTGAAACCTCCTTGAACGTAACAATGCTCCTCAGTGCTATTCCTATGCTGTGACACATCATATGTTGATAGAAGGTTGGCAGGACATTTTTAAGGTTTGCTGAGTTAAAATCCTGACAAGGGCAGCGTCCGAGTACCTGGTCTGGTGCCAGAATAGAACAGATGGCACCAGCCTGCAATGGTATGCACACAGCAGAGATGATGACCAAAGGGAACTCCAGAGGAAGGCAGAATGGTAGGAAGAGTTTGAATGTCTCTGGGATTACACCAATTGTTGTTCATCACGAGACAGATTTCACCACCAATGTTTGCTTCATCCATATGGAAAACAGAGCAAGGGTGGCTCCATGACATGGCACATTGCTGCATTTCTTGTTCTTGTTAATGCAACTGATGGGCGGGATAACCAGCAGCAGGAATGTGTAATGCACTGCTTCATGGTATGTGTCTTATCATGAATGTACATGAATATGAATATGCTCATTGGCCTCCCAGACAATGCCATGTTGTCACCACCGTGCTGTTGAATATCAGTGCAGTACCTGTGTCTAGTCAGTCCTCCTTTAGTTCCTCCTCTAGTCAATGCCTTGACTCTGCCATTAGACTAATTTCTCTCTTTCCATGCAGCGAGCATGTATCTGCATTTGAAGAGTCTGAGAGTTCTGAAAAAGCTTTCTGTTCAGGTTTGTGTTCTTCCCTCCCTTTGAAAGAGAGAAGACATTATCTTGCAGTAGCAGCAGAAACAGCAGCTTAAAAATAGATGCAGCATTGATGCATTCATTGGTGGCCTCAGCAAACAAGCTAGCACAGCACGCTGATGTAAGTTACAGACAGATCTCTGTGTGTGTCACAATCCTGGAGCCTCTATACAGCTCAGCAAAAATAATTCACTTACACTGATAGAAGAATCCCGAACTGCAACAGCATTCATAATAAGAGGGATGGATGTAAGAGGCCTGTCCCTCCCATGCAGGGCTGCAGTATATAAATGACTGGCTGTAATGGGAGATTCAGAGCCCGAAAGCTGATGGTGGGCCTGGTCATTTGTCATGCTTGCTCTGCTCTGCTCTCTGACATGATTGATGCAGGGATCTCCCTCCGCTCTGATCCACCACCTCGCCAGCTCTGGATTAAAAATCCATCCTTGCTGACGTTTACATATTAAAATTGGTAGTTAGGGCAATTCTCCATGTGGAAACAAAAGGGGCCTGCTCTGTAGCGGCTGTTATCGATCATCCTGACAATAAGTTTGTACAGAGTCTAAATGGGGACATGGAGAGAATTTGTTGCATATGCTAATGATACAAAATGCTCAGCCTGGATTCCTTCTTCTTTACTGTATGTATGAAACCTCATATTGTCTCTGAGTCCTGACAGAATTGTGTCTGTAGCAGCGAGTAGTGAAAAGTTGCATCTAAACGCATGCACTCAAAGCATCTGACGTACACATGTTGAACTATGCCAATTGTTTTACATGGCCAAATGCGTCTTTAAGGAGAACGTAAAGCAACGTAAAGGTAAAGCTGTGACTATAAATACTTTTTAAAATGTTGAACCTACTAGCTGTGCACTGTAAAGTGCACTGTAGTTAGTCAAAGGTACAATAAAAATAAATATTATATCAGGGAAAAACATGGATGTAAATCTGACATGATACTTACTGCACCGCAGTCAGCATAGAATTGACTTTTGTTGAATAGTAAAAGACATGCCTGTCCAGGAGACCAGAAACATGAATATTGATGGAAACCTGGTTAATTATGTTGGACTTCTTCACCTTGATGTCAATAAAAATAAAACAGTGACAGGAACTAAAAGAGATATAAAAAATAGGACCCCTATTTCCACACACACCTAGCTAAAACACCTAATAATCCTGTGACCCCCAACTGCTTGGGGCTCTATCCTCGAGGCAGCCCTGACATTCCTACATACATTAAAATGTATGTGTAAAGGTCCTATTTTGGTGTATTTTGGGCCTGTGTATGTGAGAATACAAGTGTGAAACAAAGTGAGTTTCTCCTCCAGGGATTAATAAAGTATACGTTCTTCTTTAGAAGGTTGGCTAATTTAGTTAAATGACAAAAAGAGTTTTAGTACAAAAAATGTTATTATATGTGGAAAACAAAAGTAATGGAAATAGTATTGTGTACAAGACTCCTCTATAGTTGCCAGAGCTCTTGTTTGCCTCATTTTCAAAGGAAGACAGTGTATTTTGATTGGCTACGAGAAATAGCGGGAGAAAGAAAGACATTGCCTTATAAAAATTGAAGGCTTTTTTGTCTGAAAAAGTGATGAAAGGGGTCATAATAGTTGAAATTGATTACAGCTGGAGCAGCTGATGCTCTTTTAAACTGAAAGAGCAGAATGGCGTGAACTCTCTGAATTGTCTAAAAGGGCCTGAAGGCTGACTGGCTCAAACTGAGATGTTGTGATTGTAAGGAAATCACACCTATCACATCTGAAGAGTTGGAAAGAAACTCAAAGGTTATTTCTAATTTTTCTTTCTTTCTACAAAGGCTGGTGAATGTTTTAAAGACAGCTTCTCTGAAAGCAATATCCCCCTGCTTCGCCACGGGGATAGTTAGAGGAAACACCAGCTCCTGTAAAAGTTTCACAATCTCTTTAGCAGTAGTTTGTACAATAAATGCATATGCATGAACGAAAAGAAAAGTGACTCCACCAGCAATACACTATGTCTTGCAGGCATCTGTTTGCAATAAAAATCTTCTTCTTCAGTGTGTTCAGATTAATATTGCTCAACCCCAGAAGCACTAACAGTGATTCTGACTGAACTTTACTTTGTGTATGCCTTGGATAGGATAATTTTACAGGATTGATAAGTCAAATTGAAATAAAATTGCATGTTTTGTTTCTGCTACAATTTACATTTCTTCTCTGTTAATCACATCTTGTGCACTATTGAGAGGTTTTATGATTGCGTCCATGTCTGTGCATTAACCAGTGAGACTTCTGCTGGTTGTCAGTTTACATAGAAAGAAGAAATTCTGTGTATTTAGCATATATCATAAAGGAAGCATAAAACTTATTTCATAAAGTAATAAAGTCACTGCTCTATCATTGGCTGACAGTGACACTAAACCACCTAAAACACAACACAACTTTGGACATCTTTGGACAACAACACACTTTTTGTGTTGCACTTCAAAACTTCTCTGCAAATGTCAACATCAGTCAGTTAAGATGTTAAACAGTGTGGTCTTTGTTCTTAATTGCCACTGCAAACAAATACTGCCATATTTAGCTTGTAAGCTTGTTCAAATGATGCCTATTTGCCTCTGCTGGCATATACACTGAAACATTTCTTATTTATATCCATGATTTATATGACCCATTTTCTCCCTTTCAATTAAAACATTGTTAACTGATTTTTTAAATCACTTACTTTTGACTGCAAATAGAGACAACTTTCATGATTCCTGTCAGACCTTAAAGGACCACCACATTTACCTTACATTATTTTCAACAAGATTTCCATAGCAAAAAAATCTGCTTGATCAGCTAAATCTTATTAGAATTGGTAATCCATCATAGTGAAGTACAGGTAGGGCCGGAGTGGGGTGTAAGGGCTATAGAAATCTGTCTGGACACACCTTGCTGTGAACATCATGTCTGCTAACTGTATATATGCTTACATGTACTTTGTCTTTTGTATTTCTGTTCTGATGCAATGTGTTTCTGTCATCAGATACCTTTAGTGACCCATGAAATGCTGTTCCAGAGGCTTTCACCCTGACAAGAATACAATTCTGGCAGGAATCCTTTATCATTTTTGGCCACTTGAAGCCCAAATTCCAGTTACTGGTGACCTATGTTAGAATACATCAATAACGTAGCCCAAACACCCATATCTTCTGAGCCCTGGGTGCAACCCTGCTAATAATACATTCAGCTAAAAGAGCCTAGAACCTACAGAACATCATGCCCAGAAGACTGGCAATCTCAGTCAGTGTTTGATAAAAGGAGGTTGACAGATGAGCTGTGAGGACTGTGTTTGTACCATGTGTAACTCAGTGGATTATTATTGGTCATCTGTGAGCTGAAATATGGCATGGCTGGAACCCCCAACACATGGGACAATTGGCACTTCGCGCTCAGCAGTGGATGAGGGCCCAGACAACAGACTGGCAACATACTGGCAACAATTATCTAACAGTTTAACAATGTAAAATTGACAAGTAAACATGTAATACTGCATACAAAGTCACAGTACACAAAGGCCTGGGCCAGTGTGCCTCAAGTGTCTCAGAATCACTACAAGGAATTGTGCTGAATGACTAGGGTTGGAGTTCAACATCATTTTATTAATATAGAATCTCAATTCACCAATTAGGTTTTGCTTTTAACATTTGCAAGTAACTACATTTAATGAACAAAACTAGAAGACTCAAGTGAAAGATAGATATATGGATGTCTAATGACAATCTTAGCAATCTGGCGCTACAATTTGAAAATGAGAATTACTTTTAAGCCTTGAGATTGAAAGTTCATTCTGGACCTTGGAAACAGAAGTTGATAAAACAATCTCACCACATGGTTGCTGTTCTGGAGCTTTGGAAAGCTCTGACAGCTACCAAATGGACCCTGTGGTGACAATGTTGTCAACTACCTTTACACCTTGTTTTACACAATCAACTTGCTCCTAGAGATCCCCCAAGGAGATTCTTATAGAGTGACCACTCTGCAGGTCTTGGTGAACTACAAAAACGCACAGTCCACTTGCGGTCATAGAGTGGTGTGATGTTGCCTTTCACTCACAAACAACAGATGCCTGCTACTATAAAGCAACAGCCTTCATTTGAGCCATTGCTAAGCCACAGCTGATATAATCTTCCTTTCTTTAATCAATGAAATTGATGGCCTGACCAGACAGAAAAGCAAAAGGTTGCTTACGTTACCTGAATATTTCTACATTGTTCTTTTCTAATAAAAAAAGAGTGAGAAGTGATAAAAGATTCAATAAAAGATTTGTGTGTATCGGAGTCCAACTGTAATAGCCTTCTTTCTGCTACAGCATAGATATCTGCTCTGTACATCACATGTCCTGTGTTCTCCTTTGAGAAACATTCAAAACCAAAAGGGAGCCACTTCCAGCTGAGACGAAAAGGGGTATTTAAGTCAGACAACTCATGTTTGAAATGTTCATTATAGTTTAGCGTCCAGACTGCGACCTCATCACTCCCTGCAGATATGTTTACATGAGATATTGTGGAGTGATGAGCAAATAACTTAAAGCCCTTAGCTGGAGCCTGCAGGTGGATGCTGGGGTGGTGGTGGGGCTGAAACAACAAGCAGCAGTACTGAGGAGCGGCAGCAGTGGGACAGAGGGGACATTTTTACAGTTTAAATAGAGCACCAAATTGAAAGGGTGTGTTTGGTAGATGGTTGTGGAGAGTGAGGTATGACTAAAAACACATTCATATTATTTTTAACACAAAAAGGATGACTAAATGTGATTTCAATTGGACTCTATAGGACTGAACGTTCTTTACGAAGCCTCCTGACTTGCGACCCCTTGTCAAACATGACAAGGTTTTTTTAATTTTATAAACTATGAGCACTTAAAACTGATTTTTACAAGAGTAGGTAAGTTATAAGTAAAGTATCATTACATAGTGTAATGATAATGTTAATAAACATTAACATTAACACACAGCACGGACAGCACAGCACCCAAATTAATTGCACCTGCATGAATAGTGAAACTGTTGAGTTGGTGGAGTGCCTCAAATATCTTGGACTTATAATGGACAATAAATTGAGTTTTGAACAATATGCCACTGATGTCTATACATGCTTCCAGCAAAGCCTACAAACTCAAAAAACTTTCTGTTGCCTTCCACCTTTTGTTGCTGCTCTACAAAAGTATACTTTAACCCTCTGTTTCTTCACAATGTTAACTGCCTCCAACAAACATACTCATCCCACACCTCACCTTCCTCCAAAATGATTGGTCTCCCCCAACATGTCAGACCTCAACAGCAAAGCCATTACACGCAGAGCACACATTATAGCACATGACCCCCGGGACCCCATCAACCCATTGTTCACACTGCTTCCATCTGGTCGTACATACAGATCCCTGGCCTGGAAACAGGCACGCTATGGCATCAGTCAACAAAACGCATCGGTAACTGTCCAGTGTGTCTGTGTTGCGTGTGTAGATGTGGATGTATATGATGTTGTTAAACTGTAGTGTATTTATGCACCTATGTCCTTATGTGAGGCTCTGTACAGACTTTGGCAACAACATTCTTTGGAAAGGACAATAAAGAATCTATCTAAGGTGTAATGTCGCACACGCAGTGATGATGCTGCACCTCTACATAAAGAACATGCAATCTTTTCTTCAACTTTCAAATTTACTTTATAAATATGCTCCCTGTTGAAAGGTGTGGAAGAAATGATTTCTTTCTGTAATGTCCAGCTTTTGGAAAATACAACATACATATTTCTCAAATATTATGTTGTGTATGAAGCATACTACACATGAAGACCTGCAAAGAAAATCTTCAGTCTTCAGAACAGAGACATGTCTGTATTCAGCTGTGTACTTGTTGCACAGAGTTGATAGTGTCAATAAATGAGTCAGTGGAAGCTAAGTGATTCAGCCCTCGTGGTAATTAAACACCACGCATGAGTCAAACAGCAGAGATGGGTCATTACGAGGCACAGAGGAACAACATGCTGAAGTTAGCATTAGTGACAAACAGGAAGACTGCTGATTGCATTAGTGCTCATATGGCAGTTTCATAATGTGGACTAAATCATTAAGGGTTCAAACAAGTTAAAAGTGTTTAACACACACAACAAAAACATGAATGAACACAGAAGTAAGATTGGGAGATATGACAGATAAACTATTTTAACTCTGACATTAGAAGAAGATAAGCAGCATATCGGACATTCACAAGAAAAATGTAACCCCCTCTGAGCCTTAATGACACTACTATTAGCATGATCTGTTCAATAACATACATTTGCACATGTAAAACATTATTGCACTTGTTTTATTAAATAGCTACATGCTCATTACCTAGGAATTGTCAAAGGGTATTCTGGAAAAGAAGTCACTAAATTGGGCATATGAGGTTAGTTAAGCGAACATGAGTAACCATAAAAAGTCAACCACAACATCATGGAGTGAGTTGTGTGATGCAGTGAGTATGTGAGACTGATGAGATCTAACAGCGTAATCATGTCTGAGGGGGTTTCCCTCACTGCTCTGCAGTAAACACATCTGATGATAGATGAACGAATCATCTGGCTGCACCTGCACCAACTGCATTTTGAAGTGTGGTAATTTGTCAGGTGTAATGCTGGTACAGTTCAAGATGGTTCTGAACTGCTCACAAAGAGGAGACATTTCTTTGAGGCCGCCTGAAGTGAGGCAATATTAACACAGATCATATATGTTCAGGGTTGCAAGAAATATAGTTCAGTTCATCACTTATTCAGTCCATCATTCTTTTTCTATTAATTGATTTCACTAACTAATTTAAGCATATAAAGCATATAAAACCCATCCGTTCCCTACCTATAGGCTCTCTCAGAACTACAGTCAGAGTTGTGTTTTTATGGAAGCAACCAATTATGCCTGTTAACAACTGTCAATCATTTTCTTCTGGAACAAAAGGTAGCAGCTTGAAATTGTAGTCCAATTTACCGTGACTATTGCATGGGACAAGCTTCAAAAACATCAGATTCTACACTTCCCATAGTGCAACTTAAAAGCATCTTTTGGATGACCACCTATGCCTCTTAAATGCCCATGGCTGTCTCTGGTATCGCTCTTCATTGCTACCTAGTGGTCCATGTTTACCCTCCACAATTTTATTTGATTGTCCAAAGTGTTAAATTCATGCTCTATTTAGTGCTCAGAAATTCCTACATTGCAATATAAATGTAGTGTCTGGAAAATGCTACCTGCCTTATCTTTGTGCAGCCAGTACTTTGCCAAACTCAGTAATCCACTCCAACACAAAGTATCTTTGTTTAAGCTGCCCTGGACTACACTGACTGATTATTTGCAATTAAATAACTCACTGCATGCACACTGTTGTCTACATGGCCTACCCCCTTGAAAGTTGAAGATTCAAATCAGTCGGAGACCCCTCAGTCGACTGACATTCTTCAAGTCGAGCAGTCACTTTTTGTTTTATATTGTTGTGGTCATTGTGGACTGTAGTTCTGGGGACATTTGTGGAAGTTGGTCTCGACCGGCTCCATGTGATTGAGTGCCCTGAGATAACTTTGTTATGATATGGCGCTATATAAATAAAATTGAATTGAAATTGAATTGAATTTCGGTCCCTGGAAGTAGCTACAGAGTGAGCTCTCCTCACTTTCACACTGTTCTCTGGGGTAAAATCATTTCACTACATCAAGTCGTCCTGTTCATAGACATATATACATACACATCGGCCTCTGGATCGTACATCAGCGTTGCCGCCATATTGGAAAGGGCAACTTGTCTGGAAGGACTGGAAAAGATGGAAAGCCCATCACCCGGTCAAACTGTCTTCAGTAATCTGGTGTCCATATTCAAATCAAGATCAAATTGAAGACTGACTCTTGCAATAGTTATACAATAGAGTATAATTGCACAATATACATAACAATATATATATATATATATTAATATACTGCTTATATTATTATATTACAGGTATACTATTCACTACTCACTATTTTATTTACGATTTACAATATATTATATATATATATAATATAAAATATATTATATATGTTATACTGCTGTACTATATAATATATATCTCTATATTGCTGTACTACTACATCTCACTTTATACTATTACACTTATATTTTATGCTGTTTATACTGTACTATAATTTTACCATTTCTTACCATATGATGTAAATATGTTATGTTGTGTTTGCAAATCAACACAAATCAAAGGAGAGTTAAGAAACCCCAGAGGACTTATAGTAAAAACATAATAAGATAAAAAATAGTAGTAATATTAATAACTATCAAAGGGTGCACAGGCATTTTTTCATGTTAGACTTAAACACTGAGTGATGGACAGGTTTTTATAGAGAGGAGATAGTACTGGTATTCAATTTCTCTGATTACATTCTAACTATCGACATTCTAAGTAACTGGAGACAAAACACATAAATATAAAAACAAGTAATTTGTTGAGAAGTGTAAACTTTATAGTGCTTTTAATCCAGAAAAGATGCAGCTCCCCCGCTTACTTGTATTTGTTTACAGGCCAGTCTTGCCCTTTCCAGTAGCAACGTTCCATTGCAGTCAATGCGGCATCCACATATACAGTGGCAGGCAAAAGTTTGGGCACCCCTGATCATTTTCAAGATTTTCCTTTATAAATCATTGGTTGTTCGGATCAGCAATTTCAGTTAAATATATCATATAGCAGACAAACACA
>JAVQJL010044136.1:0-33562 GCA_036024295.1 Nannoperca obscura | reverse complement strand
TGGCATCATATTCAAAAAGACTTGAGGCTGTAATTGCAGCCAAAGGTGCATCAACAAAGTATTGAGCAAAGGCTGTGAATACTTATGTACATGTGATTTCTTAGTTTTTTATTTTTAATGAATTTGCAAAAATGTCAAAACCTTTATTAACGTTGTCATTATGAGGTATTGTGTTTAGAACTTTGAGGACAAAAATGAAAGACTAACATAACAAAATGTGGAAAAAGTGAAGCGCTGTGAATACTTTCTGGATGCGCTGTATGTGTACTAAACAGAAAATAACAATTTGCAAGGTTGGTATTATTACGCATATTTGAAAACTGGGGGCTATCCCGTACAGCTAACTATATGCTTTATGAGCTACCAAGAGCAGGGACATGCACTGTAATAATCATAGTTTTAGTGTTTGACATGTTGACATAAAACTGAACTTTGTTGAAGAACAGACATCTCTGGCTCCATATTTTTTCTCCTTTGTGATTATAATAGAATAGAACAAACTAATGCTGACTTTCTACGTTCAACATTGTTGAGGACGTAGTCGTCTTGTTTGAATAAAACTTATTGGAATAGTCCAGTGTGAGCAGCCATGTCATGGCCGGTCAATTGATCAGTACATTATGAGCATTAAAGTTGCAGGTTCTGCAGAAACGGAAATTAAAAATGGTAGTGTGAGTTAACACAACGTACACAATTAATAAAAAGCACAGGTGGTGTGAATATACTATTCATGTCACAGTTTAGAAAACTGTCCTGACTGAAACTGATTTTTTGCTATCAAAAAGTAACATAGATGCTGCTGGCTACGTTTTTTTCTTTTGTCCACATTGTAATAAATCAATTTGCTCGCACAGGGAAGGCTTACATACGGATATGCTAGTGTTGTTGGCATCTGGTGAAACTATTATTGGTCTGACTTTGCGTAGTCCGATCACGACATTAAAATCCCCACATAGGTAAAATATGTAAAAAACATATGCTCAAGGGGCTGAGATCATTTCAAATTAATTCAAGTTTAAATAAAGTTTTATTTATTTTCTAAAAAACCTGGTCAAAGAAGTGTAGATGTTACCAGAAATAAACTGAGGTGAGCACCACTGAAGATAAAAGGTGTCAAACGAAAGGCCAGCTGTATGAACACCACATCTCTGGAACCTTCGTACTGGCTCCATTAGCCTGCAACCCATTGATTTAGTTTCACCCCTCACTCATGGACTGGATCCCAAGTCACATTTGGCATATGCCCTTGAAAAATTAAAAATTAATTGAACACATACTGTAGGTCCTCGAGTTTCATAAAATACACCTGGGGTGAACTCAAGCAAATTAAAATAAATGTTACCTCTATAATCACTTGAAATTTTTGTTCTCACATACCCAAAGAAGGTGCAGTGCTCTGATCAAACGTATTCAAAGGAGAGAACCATCCTTATTCATCTGTGATAAACGACCAAATGCAGTGTAAGTGTTCAGATTTGTTTTGTTTTGTTCATTTTGAATGTGTAAAGTCACTTTTGAATTTTTTCAAAGTCACTCAGAGCCGTTCTGACAGAGACAGAGCACAAACATCTGAGAGGATTAAACTGCTATGACTTTGAGAATTTAGTGTTCCCATGTGTGCTCTCTGCAAACCTTATGACATTCACTCTGGAAGAAAATGGAAAGTGCTGCAGCTTATACTTTATGTTAGATCCGCAGATACACAGAAAAAGAGCAATACAGGAATAGATGCATTCTTAAAGCACAGACTGTAGTCATTTTTGTCACCACTTATACTCAGCATGTTCCCCCAGTCATGCAGTGACACCGACAGTATTTCTGGTATTAATGTCAGCATCCTTAGTTAGCTCTAGCTATGAGTAGTAACGTGTTGTCACAATAGTCTGCATGTAGTGAATTATACCAGAATTTGGACAACATTTTAACCTTATTGTTTTATGCGAGACAATTGAAAGTAAAGCCCAGCTTGAATCAAATCTAGGATGGCTGAATAAAGATAACATAAGAAAACATAGATAAAAGCAGGTCATAAATGCATAATTTTGTGCTTTCACCCAGCATCAGATTTTGTTTTAGTACTTGAGATCTGGCCATGACTGCAACAATCCTCTGTTCCTTTGAAACTGAACTTCAAAGCTTCCCTGAACTCTCATTCTGGACCTCAGATCAGTGTCACTCTGTTCATCATTCAAAACATTGTGTTTTTCCCAGCCTTTTCTCATAAGACTTGAATTCAAATGCATCATAGAATGACTACCTATTAGGCATTAACAAAAATGTTTTGATGGAAATGTAATGCCAGCATGTCAAACTTGATTTACTTGAATTTTACACAAAGGATTTATTCTTTCAGCCAAAGGCAGTCTGTAAACAATACTCCAGTTTGTCTGCCATCCGAAGCCAACTTTATAGAGAAAGAATTTGAATTTTTTAATGTTTTGAGTTGATGGGGACTGTCCTCCAAATGAAACTACAAAATATATGGTTTATCCATGTCCTCTAAAAGGAGTGTCTTTTTTTCTTTGTGCCCTCCGAAGCAATTACAAGTAACTCCTGAAAAACTAATAGGTATTAGGATATGATATTGCTATAGTTAGTTTGATTATCATTTTAGGAAAATATCCTAGTTTGGGTTAAAATAAGTACTTTGGTATAGTCAGGGAAACATTGTGGTTTTGCTTGAAATGATTGTTACAATAACAAACACTTGGTTAAGGTAAGGGAACAATTGTGGTTATTCTTAAAACACTACATTCACTATTGGTTGAAAACAGGAAACGAATAGCGCTCTCCCATCTTTAAAATCTGATGTTTTGTTGACCCACCCATCCACTTTGACCTCCCAACAGATATTGCTTTTGGGGACTTGCTGAAACTAATGATGCTGTTGTTCAACTTGGGAAGACGGTCACCTTTGTTGAAAATGCACAGGTTCAACATGGTCTGTGTGTCTTCTAAATGACCCACCCACCCGAAACTTTTGGAGGATTGGGTCCTTGATATGGGAACCATATTGATCAGTACTAATGTGCAAAGAGGTTTATGCTATAACCTGTGCAGTGACAACTACACAATCCATCACCAGTTTCCCGCCCAGCAGAAACTGCTAACTGTGTTCATATCCCACATCTAGAGACAGAGCTGTTAGGGACTGAACACCAGTCTCTGTGGTAAAGAGATCACTGTTTTGCCCTCAGAGTCCATAATCTCTGCTATCATTCCGGTAAAATTACTACTTCCCCTGGTGTACAATGATTATAACCCCAATCCTCATGATACTTGTCTTTAAAAATTTTTTTACTGTGACAGTGAAGAAGGTAATAATGAGTATTATATATAACCTATACAAATCAATAAAGACTATAGGAATAAAGAGATACTACTAACTCCAGTACCCCCTTAAAGGTTGACATGACAACAAATATAAGCTGACTGTGTAGAAAGCATTAACACAGTTGGAGTTAGTATTTGACCAGTCAGATTGCTTTGATTAAACTACACACTAGACCGTTTTTTCTGTAAATATCTAGAGAACATCAAGGGTCTTGTTCAGTTATCAGAAGTGCAGCACTTGAGTCTGCCTAAGAGCAAGAGTGTCACATTGTACTCAGTAAAGCTGGTGTCTTCGATCGCCGTCTCTCTCATGTCTCTCTTCCTCTTGAATGAATTTCTTGTCATAAGCATCTTGTCATTGTGATGGATGGTGTAAAACAATCTCCCACATTATGAGATCCATCAAGTAGATTTTGACTGCTCTTATAATGGGTGAGCTACTGCAGCAATTTAATTCCTACATCACCAATTTTACCAGGAATCAGCATAGAGCCACACAGCCCTGGCAATGCAATAACAACAAAACTGTGCCAAATTTAGAAATTAAAAGTATGTATCAGAGGGTAGATGATACTATAACTATAATGTTGCAGATGATAAAAGCTAGCGGGGTCAGTCACACCTCAAGGGAGAGGCTGTTGCAAATGGTTAAACAGGGGCACGGCACTGTGAGTTGTAGTGAATGATGCTATGCTAAAGGTTGAGGGTGACTAGATACTGGCAGATAGCCATGATGAAGTCTGAGGCAGGTTAACCTTTGCTTTTCCCTATTGATTCACCCCACCAAAGAATCTGTATCGATTTGGCCTGTGGACCCCCCCAGAATCCGGGATGCATCACGCACAAATACGCCCAAGCAGAATCCAATTTTATAGCATGACATGATCGCTCCAGTATGCGAAAATTAGGAGGCATTTCTTCTGACACCTCATATTCGTATTTGTGGAAGGACTGCGGAGGCTGACATCAGATTGACGGTGTGAGTGGTTGCCTGAGCTGATGCATGTCAGTCTTACTTTTCTTGGCCTGATGCAACTTGTGACTCACTGTGGAACAAAATTGAAAAAAATAAAATAAAAAATAAATCGAAGGCCAGAAAAGCTTGGTATCTCATGTTAGCAGATTCAGTTATTTTACATCACCTATCACTAGTAACAAAACAGTCTGTATATGAGCTTGAAATATTTGATTGCAGTAGGTGTTATTTGGCATCAGCCTGTAATAGACTACACTGTCAGGTAAGAGGGTTTTCACCAGCTTTTAAGTGCCCTCGTATTGAATCACTTTGTACATTTCTCCCATTACAAAGAAAGTTTTAAAGCTGTATTAAATGTTTTTGTTTTTTATTTTGTTAAAACAATTGATGATGTTGATCAACAGAAAATGAATCGACAACTACTGAAAATATTAGTGCCAAACAATTTGACTGCTTTTCAAATGGGAGAATTATGTGATTTTCTTTGTCTTACGTTAAACTAAATTGAATATATCAGTAATGAAAGTCTTGGCACTTGGTAATCACCTTGTAAAGTTGTTATGTGAAACGTGCTAAAAAGCTATTTCCCATTTATAATCTTGGTTGCATGGTGCCATGTTTGTGTCTATTACAAATGTAATTCCAATGTTCACTCCCCTTTTTACCTCTTTTTCTTTAGCTGCTAGATGTTCCGCTATGTTCAATAGCTAGTCACTAACTTTGCCTGTATTTTGGTTCAGTGGAGATTTTTTGTGATTTCAGTGGGTTTAATCTTTTGAGCAACAATGTTTATTTCACACATTGTCATTTGGACAAATGCTGTTAATACAATTTTTGATTAGTGCTACTTTAAAGAGGAGATGGCAGCAGTAATTCCATCATCCACACCCACACCCATCAAACACCCGTCCACATCTTCAGCAAACCACAACCCGAAACAACTATGTGTGCTGCCTGCTGATGAGATGGAGAATCAACTCAGTTTGAATCCTTCCTGCACTCCGTTCAAAGCACCACTAAAGTATTTGGCAATTTATTAGATTAACGTTATTAGTTCTACTCAATATAAAGTGTTAGGAGAACATTTGAGAGTAATCTGTTATCCAATTTCACAGGCGGTCTAAAAACGACTTTTGGGATCTCTAGTGTCTCAATCGGCTCCTCCCTCTCACTCTAATCTCCTCTCCTCCAGCTGGAGCCCAGGGAATAGGGGGAGCTCCAGTGCCACTCTGAGGAGGGGCTAATCTGGGCACAGGCTGCCCAGGATTGCTGCTCTGGGCCCGGGCCAGTGCCTTGGCTAGCTCCGTGCCCAAATCATGAGGCCCACTGTGCTGGAAGCTTGCTTCGCTGGACAGCATGGTGATGCAGTGCTAGATGGAGGGGATCAAGAGGAGAGATGAGGAGGTGGAGAGTGGGTGGGAGGTGGTAAGGAAATAATGGATGGATGATGAGGAAAGGCACGATGGCGGTGCAGAAGTGGATATATTAATGTCACAATGTAAATGTGAATAATGCAATTCAAAGGGAGGTAGGTGAGAGTTTTTTGAAATGAAGCCATTGGCAGGGAGAGCATGGGCAGTCATGACTGTGTGGGAAAGAGAGAGACAACGGGTAAAGAAGAAAGAGGTTTACACAAGGCTGTTAGGCAACCTCTTATTTTGCCAGTAAAAAAAAATTGATTCCTTCACACAAACCGTATTGCTTGTAACAAGTCTCAGGACATACACAGGAAAGACAGTACAGTCAGGCAATATTATCTTATATTATTAGGTATTCGTCAGCCAATAATGTAAAATAACTGTAGTACAGAAAACATATGTTGGAGGCCATTTAGAAACAGTGTTGCCATTACATAGTTTGCTCACCAGAGAGCACTAACAAGTTTATTGTCCAACTGGAAAATGTCCCAGTCATTATTAGTACAGCTTAAACAACAGCTAGTAGAGGCAGCTAGTAGATGTCGTACAGTAGTTACAATCTGTCAGTCAACTTTTAAGCACATTATATTAAACATTTTAACATATCAGTTCAGTATCTCTGACGAGCAAACTCCATGATTTGAGGCCCTGCATTAGTTTAGTCTGTCAGTCTGTGAGGCTAACATTAGCTCACCCTGCTACAGTGGTAAGCTGTCAACAATATTATAAAGTCTACGTATAATCTTGCAGACCCCTTGGGTTTTTCACAATTTTACTTACTGCAATCAAATCATTTTTAAAATGTATTTGTCCACTAACAAACACTACCCACTGATTTATATTACTGTGCACTTAATACACAATGTGTGCACAGTACTGTTAAATGACAATGAAAATCTCATCACAATGTCCTCCCAGTAGCTATTTCCCATGGAGTTGCCCACTTGTCATGAAATTGTAGATTTATTTCTTACCTTGTTCTATTACTTTTTAAAAATATCTTTTTTCTCAAATCTCATATTGTAGCTCTAGGTTTTGATCCTTATTTTATGTTTTTAAAATTGTATTTATGAGTATTTATGAGACAAATATGAAGTCTTAGGAGAGAAATTATCATGGGATTCCATCCAATATTTTTCAGCCTTGAAACAATGGAAGGGCTATCTTTTAACTTGCATATTTTGTATTAATTTGTATCATGTAAAGGAAAAATATCCCAGATATTGGGAAAAAATGCTGACTTTTGGATACTGACTTTTTATTTAATTTATTTTTTGTCCAAGGGCAAAGAGGAATGAAGAGATATGGAATGAAAAAGAACGTGGGGAGAAAGGGGACGCTGGAGATCTAAATAGAATTGTCTGGACAGAGCACCAAACGGAGAGGCAAAAAAAAGAAGAGATGCACAGAGGTGACAGAAACAGGAGGAAAAATAGGAACAGGGGCTCAGACAGATGAGAGAAGTTTCTGGACTGAAATGAGAGGAGGACAGAACAAAGAATAATAAAGAGGTGTAGATAGTGAGGTGTGGGGTGGAGAGAAGAAGTGTTAGCAGAAGATGGAGAATACGAACATGATCCCCTACTGACTGTGTGTCTTTTTGTGAAAACAGACTAAAGGCAAGCAATGGTTTGCTAGTGCGAAAGTAAAAGCAAAAGGATGGACTCCCTTTCACAGAAAAGTTATGGGAATAACTCTTTTTTTTTTTTCTTCGTCACCAAAGCCTCTTAGATTGCATGTTTACACTCTTAGCTTCTACTGGAGAAGCAAGATTCTTGAAGGTTTTAAAAGAAGAAGTAATTACTCGCCTCCTACCTCAAAGGAGTGGCTGCATAATGAACAGGATTTTCTAAAGCACAAGTATGTAACTATTCTTATGAAACTGGTCCTGTATACACACGGATGCATTAGACCAGCTTTAAATGTCTCTGCGAGGCAGCATTGCTGATTATGACAGGCACTGGCACTGTGAGCTTGGGCTGGCTGGGCAGCTGGCAAAGCTTAAAGACCTCTACAGGTGCTTGGGCAGATGCCTGTGTGTGTGTGTGTGTGTGCGCGCATGTGTGAGCTTTATCAGGGTGTGAGGTAGCATGCATTTCCTGTATTACGATGAGATTGCAGCAGGCGGTCTGTAGTGAGGAAGGCATTCTGCGATATGTACACACACTCTTTCATCATAATGTAGACTAATATGGTAATAAAAGCAAGCACTTCTCAGAAAAAATGTTAGTCAAGCAGAGCAGAATAGACATGGTGCTTGAGCATGTTAATGTGAGTGAATACATTACAGCAATGATCAAAAAATAAGCACATCATTTCAGCTTTTTGCATATCAATTTTTATTAATTAATGAATTTATTTATTTATGGGTGTTTTCCGCCACAGTGTCGCGCTTTCGTCATACAATCAATAACAAGCAGCCTCTCTTGGTGTGTCCTTGAGATCAGGCGAAAATGAATATCAATATGCCCTTTCACAGATGTCATTAGAGATGCTGTTACTCATCTCTGCATCATAGAGTACCTGTCGAAAACAGAGAGCACAGCCTGCGTAAGAATGCTGCTCCTGTCAATAAGTGCTTGTCTGGCTGGTGGTGCTTGCTGGTCTTCAGTGACATAGACCAAATGATCAGTGTCTACATTGGCAAGTTGCAGTATTTCTCAATTAAACCTGATAATGTCGACATTTACTTCAAAGCATCCATTTAACCATGACGTCTCTCTGATGTTGTGATGAAAACAATAATTGACATTATTTAAAATTTAAGGAACACATAAGGTATATGAGGAAGAATGTTGAATATGATCAAAAGCTCCAAAACGGCTACTAAATAGACCTTGTGCTGAGGTTATTTTGTCAATCTCTGATCTTCATATGCAAAATCACTCCAGCCAGTAAACCAGTAATCTAGTCCAGAACTAGATTTATTCACTGTTAAAGGTAACGGGGCCTTTAGTGTAAATAAGCAACAGGCAGATTTGACCATTTTGTGCCCAAGTCATTTTTACCAATAACCTGAAGTGAGCGTTTGCTTTAGTCACACTGATTTGACTTTTATGAGTGTAGTTACTCTTTAAAAAACATTGTGTAGGAAAAGAACAAACAAGGTTTCTCTACAACTGCAGGTAATCTGTCTTTTAAAGCAGTAGCTCCCAACATTGTTTGCTTGTGACCCATCAAGGCTACCACTTTTCATAGGTTGCATATGGTCGAGTTGCCACCACTTCAAGAATAAAAAAAAGATCTGTGGTGAAATATTCTGGGCTCAAACTGTATGCGGTTGCAGAAGAAGGTCATAGGATGCAACCAATAAGGGAAACTTGAGTTTAATTTCTTTTTTTTCTATTTTTCTATTTAGAGATTGTTGTTACCAAAGTCAAGAATGAATCTCCACGCTCAAAAAAGATGATGATTTTTGATGTTTCCTTCTTATATTGTTTCATTTTAATGGTTTTAAGGGGCCCAAAGAGGCAAAACTATCAATCACTGCACAGTAAAAAAGGCAAAATTTAGATCATCATTCGACCCTCAGATGTATTGTGTGACTCTTGGGGGAGTCCTGTTTCAAAGGAAAAGCTGTATTGAAATTAAAATTCTGTTGTCTACCCAGCTACTCACTTTTCATGTTGACACCTAGCTCTAGCAAGAATTCAGCACTGATAATCAGTCATTGTGGTCCTAAGGCCACGTGCCTGTTGTTTTTTTTGTAACAGAAACCAGTGTCTTATATGCGGCCACAAAGTAAACATCCGTGTCTAACCTGCCC
Source organism: Nannoperca obscura (assembly GCA_036024295.1). Classification (NCBI taxonomy): domain Eukaryota; kingdom Metazoa; phylum Chordata; class Actinopteri; order Centrarchiformes; family Percichthyidae; genus Nannoperca; species Nannoperca obscura. The sequence goes on along the minus strand of JAVQJL010044136.1, from coordinate 24,069 downwards.
AGCCCAAGCCCATCTCATTCTCAATATCCATAATTGTTTTGACATTTTCTCAGCCCGTAGAGCACAGGTATCATTTACACTACCTTGCAAAGTTTGTTTTTCAAGAAAGGTGGATATCTGGCTGTATCACTGTCCACTGATAAAGGGCAAAGAGACTGTGAAATCATGAATAATACAACACCAGCTCTATTAGCTGTCACTGTCTGATTTTGGTCAGTAGGTTAAACATGGCTTTCTCCTCTGAAATGTTAGTGTATCGTTTAAAAAAAATAATTACATATTTTTATCAACCACTTGTGAACTGTCAACCCTATTGTGGTGGCAGGTTCTTCGGTGTTGTCGTCCAAATTTTGCAGAAAAAAGGAAAGAAACAGGACATGTCACCACAGCTCTTGCTGTCCAATTATGGACATTTTCACAATTCTTTCCTATAAATTCATTGCCACGTTGTAGGTGAGTGAATTTCAATTTTCTGTTCACAACTTCTGTGGTTGTTAAGAATAGGAAGACTTCCTAGTGTCTTCACAGGGCCACGACAAGGCGCTGACATGTCTTTTTTACATGCTCCGAAGTTAATACAGATGGTAGAATCTGATTGGACAGAACTTAACCTGAACTATGACTCACCTTGCTTCAATCAATCAAATTATCACATTGTCAGACGTGTGGTGTTACTCTTTGTGGAGCTGACAATGTGGTGATGCACATAGTCAGAGGGCAGAATAAGGGGTCCATCCATTCGAACTGGAGGTGTCAAAATGTCATAGAGGCAATGTGAAGAGGGAACATTACAAAGCAGATCTAGCATGTCATGAATTGCTATTCACAGCCTAAATGCCATTTACAAGCTATTTTAATGGTCAACAAACTTTTATTTTCCACCTTGTCATCAAACGTACAGGAAAAGTAATTCCCAGGTGAACACCTCGCGTTGATCAAAGCAACATCTAAAACTATGACATTTTCTAAGGCGACCATGGCAATCTAAGCCCATGTGTGAAAAGTGTTGATGGAACTGTCACTTCCTCTGAAAACATCTGACATTCTCAGCATCCAATGACATTCATGTCACCTTGGTGAAAAGACATAAGCAAATGTTCGCTGGAGAAATTACATTTTCCTACAAGGCAGTTGTAGCTTTAAAGTGTCATCAATATAGTCAATTTGAAATGTGGATTGCACAGCAGATGGTTGTGAATATCTCAGATCCTGTGCTGAACAGTGGTTTATGTGTGTGTGGAAGAGTGGGCATGTGCGGCTGTATTTATATATACTGTATGTAAATGCACGTCTGTTCTAGATAATTAATTTGCTACACAGGTGTGGAAAAGAAGTATGCTAATTACCTTCTTCTGTATACAGTAATTACCAACTAGTACCAGAGAATGCAACAAGTAGACCTTATTTGCATGTATTATATACCATGCTGAATCTCTCAGGAACAAATAGCTACTCCTTTACTTGGGATATAAAGCACTAATTGCAGTGATTAGTTTCTCTTTAAATATATACCGTTCACTAAAGGGATCACATCATGATTCAGAAGATTTTCTTTTCTTTCCTTCATTGGCCTTTTGAGTCTTACGAAAGACGAAAGGACAGAACCACTATATATTATGCATTGTGCCAAATGTGCTTTCACTTCGGTTAAGATCCGTGCTATTAGTGTGGGCTTGTATAAATGACTCTTCTTCTGGAAATGCTGAATGTTTAGCATTTTTGCATTTAAAACAACTTATACAATTAATTGATCATGTATTAAACTTGTTGCAGATTCTTTTTCTGTTGATCAATGAATCTAATAAGCTCTGTACTTCTAGGTGCAGCTGGACCTCACAACCCTGATAGGCAGCCTTTGTGGATGTAGTGTTCAGTGTGCTGCAGTGCAGCTGAGATTGTAGTTCACTTCTTAGTCTCACATTGTGGCGTTATGGTCCCACCTTTAGCCAAAAGTCATGTGGTCTGTTGTTGGAGGGAGGGACACCTCAGGGGAGGAAGCTTGTCGTGTCAGTGTTTCGTGGACACCTTCCTGACTGACGAACCTGCACATTGAGCTCAGCAGAAGAAGTGTAGACTCCAGAGGAGAGTTTCAACATCAACTAACTGGAAACCAATAGAGCCCTGTTAGACAGCTAACACCTTTCATCAGTGGGGTTGAACTAGGGACTGGGCTTGTAATGTGATAAATTATTAATTCTTTGATTTTCTCATATTGCAGCACTACACTGCAGGCTCAACGTCAACATGATATCCTATAATATGCTATAACTCTATTCACCGTACAAGTGGTACAAAGCAGATTTAACAAGTGGCACATAATTTATATATCATGCATAACTGTGTATTTGCTTGATATATAATATGATGTACCCTTTAAGAATCAGTAATTTTCTACTTTGGTTTCTCTCGGTTTTGCTTTTTTTTTTACCTACAATCTTTCAGGCAAAGTGATTTGTTTTTCTTAAAATGGAAATTGTTGCTGCACAGCTACAAATGTTCCTATTCCTGTCATGTGTGGAGGATTTCACATAAGCAGAGACATCTCACATATAGGCACTGACAGAGAGGAAAAAACAGCCTGCACATATCTGTGAGGGTGTTTGCATGCATGCAGTTAAGCAAATGCTCTGAAACGCAATGTTTCAGTATGTAAGACAAAGAGACTGTTTTTAACACTGGAGGCAAATTACAATGAGTTAATAGGGGCAGCCGATGGCTCAGTCAGAATCACTTGGGTGTGTCTTTGATCTTTTTTGAAATATGTGCGTAGTTACATTGCATCTTTCATCATCTATGGTGGGGTCAGCACTTTGATTGGCCCATTACACATCATTATAAAACTATGGTTTTGCGTGATTAAGACAATTTATACCACAATACACACCACTGCTGCTGGATTACACACAGGAGACACACGTACTACGCACACAAATGTAGACAAGGAAATGAATGGAAAAACACCCAATAGCAGAAAACAGATACATTTTCCCCTTTTCTCTGGCTCATTTAATCTTAGCTCTTTCAATGGTTGAATAGCAACCCACTTATGTATTTGCTGTTCCATGTCACATCACATGTAAGGGTGCCGGCCTGTTGCACTTTATGTAATCACTCTTTAAAAAGGATTTGATTGCTTTCTTCTCAAAGAAATCGTCTGTTTATGTTCCTGAAATAACTGAAGCAGGTCCTGGACACAGTACATGCTGAAGAATGCTGTGTACTGATGATAAACACTTAATCTGAAAAAGAAAACAACACCTTATAATTGGTAGAAAAGCTTTATGAATGTATGAGATTTTCATCCAGCAATATTTTTGAAATTGTAAATCACCAAAAGCTGGTTCGAATGGTTGGCTTTGGTTGGAAAGAGAGATTTTCCCAAAAGGTGCACAGAGCAAGAGCTTCTATTCCTTCCCGATAAGGCGAAATAATACCATAAGTGACTGAATCGACACTTCTGAATTCGTGAAGCCCAGCTCGCTTTGTCTATAATCCTTTTTATTCTTTCTCGACTGGACTCGTGCTGTCTTTCAGTCTGACTCGAAAGGGAAAGTACTGTTGAATCTGCACTCTGATCAGCCAGCAGAAACTTGTATCAAACTCGGTCGGGTTTCTAGCTAGAGGTTGTGTATTTTCTCCTCAATCTTTTTCTGTCTCTGCCGGGGAGGGGAGGAGGTCAACAGAGCTGTATCATTCACTAAGAAACAGTGTGTACTCAAAAAGCAACAAAGAAGGTGTCATGTTTATTCCTGGAAAGGTTGAGATGAATTTCTCACTTATTCACCCAACAGGCAAGATATGTTTTTCTTTCAGTGGAAACTAAAGAAAACCGATGAAATTGGATGACAGAGTCTCTAAGATGGGAGTGTTATTGATACAATGACACTTGACAAGATGATGGACTCAGCATTGGATCAATAGTAGACTATCAAATTGCTCCAGCTGTATGGCAATGAAGGTGCTATTGCATCAGTAAGTGCGCTCAAGGCCAAATATGAGAACTTGACAGTTGAGGAAATACAAAAAAGAAACTTGCTGCAGAGTGAGGAGGAAATTAGGTCTTTTGAAAAGCAGGATCACAGCCACATGAAGGCCAATTTCCATGGAGAGCAGCACCTTGAGTCTATTTGACATGTGAGCAACACTGATTAATAAGCAACAGTAGTGCTAAAAACAGTTGGTTAATCAATTAATATCCAGCAGTTTTATCATTATGCATATTAGCATTATTGTGAGAATGTTGACATGATGACGTTAGCATTTCACTTAAAGCACAGCCTCACAGAGTAGCGTGGCTGTAAGCTCATAGTCTCGTCATCATTATACATTATACACAACGGACGCTGCCATCTTGCGCTGGTGACGTCATTTGGAGCCAGAGTCTGTACAGTATTGATCCTCGGTATCAAGGTCCCACCCATACACTCTCTTTAACCAATTGCGAGCACACCATAAGTTGTCAATCATAACATAACACCCACCCCCTTTAATAACATTAACTAACTAATTAAAACCAAACTTATTAGAAAAATAAACACGAACATATATCAGCGTGATAAAAACTACGTGACATAAACCATTTTTGGGAAAAATCTATTTGATACTTTACTTTGATTTGATTTTTGGCCTATAGTACAGCCAGCCACCAGGGGGCAATCAAAATGTTTCGGCTTCACTTTTGGGGAATTGTCATGTAGCCCATCTTTTTATACAGCGTATAAATGATCGATTGATTCGACAGATTAATCAATAATGAAAGTAATTGTTAGTTGCAGCCCTGAGACAATGAACAAAACAAAACCAATTTATCAAAAAAGAAAGATTAAACTAAAAATGGTTTTATAATTATTGTTAATAGACTTAGACTTCAGCCGTAAAAAACTGCAATTTACCTCTAATAGACAAATTCGATTACATAATGGGCCCTAAAATCGTCCTGGCAGGCTGGATGTCTGAATGACAGTGGTTACAAAGAGTATGGACATGATCTACCATATACAGACATGAAATGGCATTCTCCCTTTCCCATCATGCCTTCCCCACATGAACTCATCTAAACTCTGCTCTTCTGGTCCAGTTTTTACAGCATAGGGATAATCCAATGACAATTCCATTCAAATCCCATGGTGGATTAAAGAGGAAGGAGACGGCGCCACCCTTATCAAATTCATCATGCAATATGGCCATCAATTCAGGGCAAGATTGCACTCTCTTCCAATGCTCAAAATGGCTGAGCCCTAAGCACCCATCACACAGCATCTTGTGGACAATTGCCTGCCAGTCAGGAAACCAACTGTGTTGAACGTTAGAGGGAATTTACTTCTTAAAACCTCCCTTAAATCGAATTTGTAAACCTTATGTGGTGCTTCTTTTCTCTCTGCAGAAGCAAAGGAGACATTCAGCATGGATTATTTTATAGAGTATGTTTGATGTTGAGAGCTCTCCTGCGCTTGCCATCAAAACAAGAAAGAAAATGCATAATGTAATAGTCTCGATTTTTCTCTTTGATCTTTGGCCTTCATCATGGTCAGATTCATTCCACCTGACCCGGGGTGAGGGCCTCTGGAGAGAGTTTGAGCAAAATTAAAGTGAAATAAAATAAGAGCCGAGGCAATCTCAACAACTGTTTAGGTAAATGAAGAAGAATCTGGGTGGTAATGACACTAAGTATCCACGTGTCTTTGGGGGGCTAGCTGTCTCTTAGCAACAGTGGTGTTGTCGGCGTGGAAACCTTTGGAAGCATTATTCACCAGGGCTTAATTAGAGGGCTAAAGATTAGGCCTGGGTTGTCTTTAATTGAGAGGTGTGAATGTGTGTTACGTGTGACTACATACACAAACTTGATTCTTTGATAGTTTGCATTAACTATAAAGACAGGTATAAAGGTAAACATATAAAGAGAGGTGTGTTCTTTAAAGCAAAGACTCTCTCTCTCACACACACACACACACACACACACCCTGTACCCTTGTATTTTCTAACCTGACCATATTATTCATATTTGAATAGAGGACACAACAGTCATTTTAGGTTCACTTAAAATTTTTGTACTATTGGCTCACAATACGTAACCTTCGACTTCAAATAGAGGTGACAAGGTCCCACATCAAAACGTTTAAGCCTTTCAAAAGTCCAACATATCCAAAACATCCTTCATGTGTGAAGTTCACTTTCTGGTTTTAGTGAGTCATTATGTTCCACCTTCACAGGAGGGGAGTTAGCTCTTTTCTTTAAAAGCCTGTGTCTGGGCCAGCTGAGTATTCTGGATTTACAGTTTTTTTTTTTTTTTTTAAGGGAGGTGAACAGACCATCTTGTCCAAACTGGGATCACGCTGAGTGTGGACTTTATGGAGTGTGGGAAAAATGGATCTCCCCATAGACTAATATAAATCTTGCAGATGGTGTGAACCAGGGAGGGAGGTCTTACAGGAAATGTGGTACCTGCACAGTCATTTAAAAAGTGTGTTTATGTCAGCTGCACTTGTGGAGGATTTGAAAGTCAGTTTATTTTAAGGAGGTTTAACCAATCATTAAAAGTGCCTAATTAAACCTTTGCTGGATTATGAAATATATGAATGTTGGAAGGACCATGTGACATCAAGAGGTACTAATATGATTCTGTAAGGTGTGCAAGCTGTGCTTGTGTCTATTAACCATGTTTCTCTCTGATGGTTCATGAAAAAATACCAGGTGAGATACTATAGATGAGATATATAATATAAATATTTAAATCCAGTTTTCTGTGGACAAATACCACACTTGGTTCAGGGAGAATGTGTTGATTTCCAGACTTTCCAACAGTACACATAACTGAAATCATAATTGTTTATTTGCATAGGCCCTCCAATAGTTACCACTGTTATGCCCATCAAACTTTCCATTCTGATAGGACACATGAGCAATAGTGAAACCCATTATAGTGGTGGCAGATTTACTACAAGAAATGTAAGGCTTCTCCTTACTAGCTGACAGCTGTCAGTTTTATCAGCTGGATTATATCAGTTGGCGAATCAATGCTAACTCCATGAGTTGGCTGAAAAAGGCTGACTTAATGTTCGCAGCTGATTCATTTTAAAATGAGAACCATGTAAAAGGTTCTTACATATGCAAATCATGGCTACATACATGACGTGATGCTAAAAGACTAAAGCTACATTCCCAACAAAAAGTCCCCATTCTCATCATATTAACCTCCATGTGAAAAACACTGAAAAAGAATAGCACCACTGTTCATGGATGGGGTGTTTAAAATAACAATGTAACATCTAACAACACTAACATTACAATCTTACATAATATATTTACACAGGAAATAACCTTTCTTGCTTTCACAAATGGCAAAGGCAAATGCTGTTGAATTGTTTTGAATATTTTCTCTAATTATTTTTCATTCGACTCATCCATTTTAGCCCTTTAGTACAGGTTCTTAAAATAGAAGTTAGTTTCCCTTTAAGACAAAAGGTGAAAGTAAGAAGAAAGTAGCACTATGACATTTCAGCCATGTAGGTTCGATATGCCTCGCCTCGACCTTTCCCTGTTCGACAAAAAAAGACCAAAAAAAAAAAAAAACTAAGAAACTAACTGGGTCACATTTACAACCAACAAAACTCTCTCTCTCTCTTACTCCCAGTATTTCTGTCGCACTCACCCTGAGAGTAGACGACCACAGAAATAATGTGGCATGACCGTATCCCCTCCACACTATAATTGTAGAGACAGAGGGATACGGAGTTGACCTATGACAAGTCCTGATTAAAGCCAAAATATCAGAATACATATGTATGTCCTAGAATACAGAGCTTCTTCTTCTCTCCTGGGTACAGACTTCCTGTTCATCTGTCTTATGTGTCTAACATACTGAGAAATATGTGGTGAATGTATGTATGAGTGCATGAGAGGAAAGAGAAGCTAGACAGTTTCCTTTTTTTTTCAGAGGATGTTTCTATCAGGGTGGGAGGAGGGAGTAGCAAAAGAGCACAGAGGTATAAGCTGGCTGATTGTCTTTATGTCAGTTTGCTGTAAAAGTTATGTTTTTCTGATTCTGACTGTCAGAGGAATTGGATTCATTATGACTGCCTGAGTGGCCGTAGCTTCTCATCTAAAGTATGTCTTTATCTCGGCACTTATCCACAGTTGATTGGCAGGTTTGGTCGTGTGGTATCAAAGGAGGACATGATAAAATACAGAGACACAGAGACAGGAATATATGGCAAAAAGCAATGATTTTCCATTATACATGCACATACACAATAAAAGCTGGAGATTTAAGCCTTAGTTCCTGACGTAACCTCACCTTGAAAGACTCACCCAGATTGGAAACCCCTCAAGCCTCGCCTGCTTCAAATGAACCTGCATAGCAGAAAGATGGAGATATGCCTCTCATTGAAATCTGATATAGAGGAAATTGAGAAACTAAAAGCACCTTTTAAGAGATTGTTCCTTTTATTATTCAAATCCCCAACAGGCAAAAGAGAGAGTGTCACACGTTGTGATCAGACGTGATCAAAGTGCATTATACACCACAGCTATGTTCCTTGGCACTTCTGGGTCAGGGAGCATTTTACGTGAGTTTTGTGTGTGTGTGTGTGTGTGTGTGTGAAAGAGAGGGTAAGAGGGAAAGAAACAGAGGCGTAACATAAGGAGAGGATTGGCAAGACTTCTGCAAGTCATTAACAAGTGGGCTTGCACTCTGGCACTCTCTGGCAATATGAGATACACAAATGGACAAGAATGCAGTTTCTTTTCTTTATTATGAAAGCCTTTCAGGCACCTGAGGTTCCCCACTTCTATTCAGCTTCTTGATTGGCCCCAGATGTCCATATGGAAATTATGTCAAACCAAGTGGACTAGGAGCCCATTTCTTGCAATTTCTCTGCCCGCTCTAACTCAGCTGCTCACTGCTGGGAAACAGGCACAAGGAAGAGACCAAAAACAAACAAGCCAGCAGGAGAAAAATAAACAGAGAAAATGAAGACAGCGACAGAAAAACCTAGCTTGGGTGAAGGTCTTGCTGTATCATTGAGCCACATTAGGGATGAACGAGATGACTCTGGAATAATACTGCGCAGATGACACAAATTTAGGTGGAAGTGTTGCGTCAGGACAGAAGTCTGGGGTACATGCACAGAAAAATAGTGCAAAAATCATCACTTTGCCTGGGTTTCTTTACAGCAAGTGTTCTGTCATTAGAGTTGATGTTACAGCTCTGTGAGAGAAAAAGTCCTGAGTGACACTGTGTAAGCAATGCTAAATTACAAATGCAGCAACATATGCAACATATAATGCATTTCTTATTTATTAAGTTTTTGTCAGTAAAAAACTAAAATATTATCTCACCAAGGTTGAATACAGTTGAATCCAATTTTTTTTTGTGAATTAATGTTAGCTTGAAATAGTAATGAAATATCAAGATAAAAAATTGTGAAGATGACTGAATATTACAGTTGAATTTGGCTTTCAAAAATTGATTTTAATATGTTTATCACTTTAGTCTAATAGTTTTACACAGTTACTGAAAGGTTTATATTTTCGAGATTCAAAATCTTTATTTTGTGTTGAATGAAAACTGCATTTTGAAATTAACTTGTAACTTCACTTGTCAGATACATCCAGTAAAAACCAGTGTATCAAAGTTGTGCTAGTGTATACTTGAGTGAATATATTGTGCTTTCCACCTATGCATAGTGCTTATTAGAATAATTTTAAAGTATATCATTTTTCATGCCATGGAACACGTCATATTTCTTCTACTTTACTCGCATATTCGTCTTTGTGCACACAGCTTGTACACACTGCAGTTTCATTTGATCTCACCTGAGTTTGGTATAGTGACATTATTCATAACAGAAAAAGCATATGTGCAATTATTCAACCATTTTGTACAATTCTGAGCTAGTTGGCATCATCTAAAAATCTCATTCATGTTGTCATGTTTTCGTATGAATGCCTCTTTGAAAAATGTGTGCACATGTTATAAAAGTAGTGCGACACCCCCCTGCAGTGCTTGTCGCATTGCCACGTGAAAGAAGTTCATTTTGTCTGACTCGCAATACAGACTCACGTAGGTAAAGGATATTAGTTTGTGATGGCTTGATCAAACTTTTGTTGTTTTTTTCCATTTCCATCAGACAGCAATTCACCAGTCAATCTAACAGCCAGCCAGAAAGTGTTGCTTACAGAGCCAAAAACTCCCCTTTTCGTCCACAGGCCTGACACAGTAGTCTGATGTGATGTGTCTGATGTGCGTGTGAGTGTGTGTGTGTGTGTGTGTGTGTGTGTAAGTAAGCGTGAGCTTTCTTCTTCCACTGCATCAAAACTAAACCCCAAACATGTCTCTCATTGTGAATCATTTTTCTATGGCATTTCTGTGTGATCTTACTAGACCACAACAACAACAAGCTGCCAGGACAAAAGAACATAGTACAGCAGAGGGGAACAACAACAACAACAACAACAACATTTCCCATTCACAACATTGTCACCTCCTATGGGCACTTTCTAAAGGTTGAGAATGATGAAAAGCAAAGTAACACCCCTGGGCCAACCTCTGAACACTGCCTAGGGGCTACCAGAGTACTGCACTCTCAGCAAGTCAACTGGAGTACAGAACACTGTGGCCTACTGCCTTAAAGTAAGGAGAAGGATTGAAGAGTTTTACTGCACAGTGAGATACACAGCAGTGAAATACAGTGACACTCGTTTCTATATAAGAACTAACTGAACAAAATGAAATAAAGTATGAAACTATTAAAATGTAAGAATAAAGGAAATATCTAACACGTGCTGTGGTCCTAGTTATGGATGTTAATGTTCAGGGTTTGATTTCAAGTTTGACACAGTTCTGCATCGGGACAACTATAAACAAAAAAGATGCAGCTAATTAAAAATAATTAGCAGTGATGTGTTGACCAGCTAGGTAGTAGGGACCTTTACCGTTGCTACACATAATGGTATTTCAGATCAGTTTTCATGAAATTAAGCAGCCAGCAGTCAAAAAACACAAATATACATTTGTATGGTAGTCCATTCTTGTTTATTTTATTGACTTTTATTTTAAAATTCAGTCTGTGCCTACAATTAAGAATCTCCAGATAAAGTGTAAGATTTGTTTGCCACTTATACTGTATGTGGCTGCTTATAGCTGGGGTTCCAATCCTGGGGGAAGTGGTCATGGGATATAAGTTTTACCTCCATTTATTCAAATATAACATATGCAAAGAGAAAATAACTCTGATCAAACTGCTCACAATTTATAGACGTTCAACCGATGATGAGGGGTCATAAAGAGATATTGCTTCATTTTAAGGGGTCACAATCAATCAAAGTTTGGGAACCACTGGTCTGGTCTAGTGTGTAGCACACAACCTTATATGAAGAATACCACCCCCATTGTGATGGTGTATCATGGGAAAGTCTGGAGCTAATGGGACATTTTGCTTTTAGTGAAAATCAGAGAAATTATCTGCCACTTGTCTCAAACTAGAGGCATATCCTTTTTTTTTATTTTGATGAATGAAATAACTCTCTTCTCTCCTCTCTAAACACGATGCAAACCAATTTGGAAATGTTGTTCGATTATTAATAGCAAATGCATGCTAATACATTCAACTGATTTACACAAGTGACACATTTATAGATGTTTATGGATGCAAATGGAAAACATAAAAATGATATCAAAGCTGTCACATTTTCACCTTCAATGAAATATTAAAGATATCCAACACTTCAGACTGTCAGGAATGGAAATGAGAGTTACCAATCTTGTAGCAGGTGAGATATACCTGAAACATATTTACCAGCAGCTTTAACTCTTCCTCTGTTCTAGCCTTGGTGTCTTTCTCTCTCTTTCTGTACTGTGCCAGGACTGTGATGTTCTGGGCTCTGATGAAGCGACGACAGAGTAATTAAAGGGATTGATTGCAGCACAGGGAGAAGCATTGCAATGTGTGTACAATACACACTCACTGACACGCACACATACTTTACATCACTTCCACTCTATTTCGCAGACATTTGAAATTACAGTGCTAAATGTACCAAGTCAATCCAACATAAATCCGGTAAGCACTGAAAAGCATTAATTAACAATATGTGATAGAATATGTCTGGGTGGCAAGTTTATATGACGATGCTTCCAAAATTGCAGGAAGAGAGTGTGAACATACTACTGTATATGTAGTAGTAATATCACTACAAAATAGACAAAAAACTTAACGGGTTTCTTATGACCAAAAGTTTTTGGCTTTTTATTCAGAAAAGAAACACAATTTAGGCATTAAAAAAGGGGAGGCACTTCCAATGTTGCCTTTTTAAATAAGGGGTATTATAGGGAACAAGAATGAACTTGTGCTGTGTGCCTTGGTGTTATTTGTTATCCAAGTGCTGTTAAAGCGTGAAGCCGGTACTCTTAACTGCTTCACTAACTTTTTGAAGTAATACAATTGCACTATTCAAAAATACCATTCTGATGTGTCCCTCTGGTGTGATGGGGGAAATGATATTCAGTGTTTAAAGCGAGACACTGTAACCTTTGAAAAAAATAAAACCCCACATTTTTCTTTTTAGAAATGGCTCAATTCAATACACAAAAATATTCCATGGTCTTATTTGATCTGATATGACTAGTAGCTTATGGTGACTTAAGTTAGCTAATGTTTGCACACTTTAGATCGATATAACTGAAACTAACACTTGATTCAGTTTTGGAATAGTACCCAAAACAAAGACATGATTCGAAAGACAGACCTGGTCCGAACCCAGTTATTAGAATCGATCCAAAATGCAGTCGACCCAGAATAGAGAATAGAGAGAAAACACTGATGCTCCACTTATTAAGGAGCTGCCATGGTCATAAAAAGTAGTAAGGCATGTCATTTTTCTGCACTTCTCTGTTCACACTCTCCAGCTTGTGTCAAAAAACAAAATTTTCTCCTGATTATGACGCACCATGTGCTCAGAGCTGATAGCCAGTCAGCTCGGATCCACTCTGGTATTAGACATATTGACACTCAGACCCGAGACCCATGGCAATAGAATAGACCCCTACTGGATATGATTACACTGAAAACACATTGGACTTGGCCCAACTCTGGTCCAATCAGGGGATTGAGTGTTCAAATGTTAATGGGTTTTGGTACAAGAGTATATTTACTTGCTAAACATACTGATAAATCTTTAAACAATACAGATAAGCTATTGTATGTAACACGCGATACAGCTAACATTCTGCAAAAATAAAGAATTCCAGTATTTTAACCTATGCATATGGGAAAATAAGTGCCAGAATAACTAGATGAATACATGAGCAAGATCTGGGAATGTACTTTGGAGAGCTCCACATTTCACAGGGAAAAAAAGGAAGAAAATGTATTTCCCTTTAAATGACGGTGAAGTGGCTGCCTGATAAATAGTAAACGATCCAGTTTAAGGTGCTACTTGTTTTTCAGCTCAATTTATAAAGCAATAAGACAGAATATTGTCACCAATATTTTTGAAAGGTTGCAGAGAGGTGAAGCCGAACAAATGACGCGCAGACCATTTTCCCCAGCAATGAGAAGGTTATTTGTGGCCGTGAGTGGCTCCACTCAGCACACTGTGATCTGAGAAAACGGGTTAGGGCCGGTCATTATTGCTGAGGTTGGAATGAATCCGTTGTATAATAAACAACTTGAAACAAGCCTGTAATTGCAATGTACTGGCGGATCCAGATATGGTTTTTTTGGATTGTAAAAAGTTGGCAAAATTGTCTGTTTTGATAGTGAGGTTTGAAAGGTGAGCGGTGCATGCATAAAAAAAGTCGTTAAGAGATTAGTACTTGGTGAAAAATGTACTTTCACATTCCACATCATTGTTGACATGTGGCATCACTTAAGATTTGACAAAAGGTGCTGTGATTTTTAGGACTTCTATTAACAATTCTGAGGCAAACAAAGTAAAGTAAACAAGCGTCTGGGGCATCACCTACATCGTATCATTATGGAGCTGAAAAATATATTCGGAAATCTCCGGAAGGGAAGTGTTGGTTTGGGACTCATTTAATTTAGCTCCCATTTACCTTCCTATCCACTCCATGTAGAAACTGTCATGAGTTTAATGTCACATCATAATTCTCAAAGGGATACCTGGAAATATGGAGAAGTACCTGAAAATGAAATCTCAAAAGTCTGGTGATGTTTCTGGGTTGTTAGCAAAAGTTATTGGAAGTTCAGTTTTCAATAAAACGCTAAAACTAGGCTAATCTATCACTCTTTTCCAGCTGAAATCAGGAGCTCAGTAATTTCAGTGCTGTCATATTCTTCATCTCGTGATGATGAGGTGGAAAACTCAACTAAGCAAAGCTTTCGGTACATTAACCTCAGATGCTCCAGTGTGATTTGACAGTTAAAATGATAAGAGCAAAGAATTAAACCATCAAAGAGGTGTCACTGTCCAAATAGCATTACAGATCAGTGAATACTGCATTACATTAGCCGGTACCACTGTCAATGAAGCCTAGCAAACACACCGTCTATTGAAGGTGGAAAGTGACAGTGAACATGCAACATAAACCATTCCGCATGTCAGTAAATACTAAGAAGAATATTATCAAAGACATTAAGCATCAAGTTGCCTCAACTCTTGGCCCAGAGAGAGCTGTCGATCTTCTGAACATTGAAATGCCAAGAACTAAGGGGGACTGTGATGTAGCCACGTCTCATTTCAGTTAACAAGAAAAGGGAGGAAAAAGATCAGATTAAATAACTGCTATAGCACATGCTTCAACATTGATTATTCTCTACCTCTATCTTCAGGATGTGAAGAAGACACAATTCCCAGTTCTCTATGCTATTAACTTTATCAGTGACTGCTGAAGCCACTGAAATGTCAGAAACATTTGAAGTCTAAGGAAGCAGGTTGTTTCACATCTTTCTATTTTCCTGCTGTTCATCCATATTCAACAAGACATGAACTATGAACATTTCACTCAGGTGCCCTTTGATCCCAAGCTAATGTGATCCTTTAATAAATCACTTAGATTCTGTTCCGTACCTGTTATCCAGATTCATAAAAATGACACTAGTTGCTGTAGGAATTATAACTCTTGTCTGTCGGGAGCAAAGCAGAAAGTAGTGGATGGATCAATCAACAAAACATCAGACGTTAGTGTTGGTTTCTTTTAACCATGACCACGGCTGTTCCCTAACTTTAAGTTATTAATGTAACCATGATTATGAAGGCCCCCTAACATTAAAGTAGTAATTATTATCCAAACCAAGATGTTTTTTCAAGCCTAAACAAGTCATGTTTCTGCCTAAAGCTAACCAAACCTTTATAATAGTTATATCACACCATATAACTGATTTATTTTTCAACTGTAATTTGTGACTGAACAGTTTGTAAGGAAGTGACAGTTGATGTAGTTCTGTCAATACGGACTTCTTGAAATCCTCATATACTTCCTCTTTAAAATTACATGAGAAATGAATAGGTTTTGTTAATATTCATGTATGATTAAAATCAGTACTTCAGTTTAGAATGTTAACAATGTTAACGTTGCTAACATGCAAGGTGGCACTAAACACAAAGTATAGTTGAAGCTGAGGGTAATGTTATTAATTTTGAAGGATATTTGGTCGTAACCCTAAGACTCTGGAGAAATTAAAATGTTGTCCGATGGCATTAGATGAAAAGTCAGGGGATCACCAAAGTCATTATTAGGATTAATCCTCTTGGGATCATGAATGTCTGTTTTAGAATTTGTAATAATCCATCTTGCAGATGTTGAGATATTGCACTGGATAAGTGAAAGGTTTGGACTGGCTGGTGGTGCAAGATGAAAAGTCAGGGGATTACCAACCTGTTTGGACCATTTAGACTCATTCATTTCAAACCAAACTAATAAGCTGACAGTCTTAAAGCTACTGGGGTCAGCAGTTCTACTAACTCTGTCACATTACAGAGAGTAATTTGAGTCAATGTTTGTCTCAATAAATTGCTTAATAGAGCTGTTTTTCTCATATTGATTGGCTTTTCTGCTTTAAATTAATTCACAGGCTTTTCCAATTTCATAATTTTGTTGTATCCTCACTAAACAGTCACTTATTGACAATCACTCATCAGACTGCAAAACACAGGTCAAATTTGGAAGTGTTCCTAATAGAACAGTATACTGCTCAACAGTAAACATCTTTTTCCCCCCTCAGTGTACGTATTCTATCATTTATACATTCACTTGCTGCCAGTTATCTCAGTAATTGCCTGAAAAGAAAAAGAAAGCTATTTTCATGCTGAATTAGAATGCTGATAAACTGCCAACAGTGGGTATTTGATGGTGTTTCCAACTCAACGTGACCCTGTGACTGGTGGTCGGTGAAGCAGCTTTGAAAAGTAATGTGCAAATATAATGTGCTGGTATTTCAGGGGATATGCAAATGTCTGGGACATGGCAAGGATATCACCGTTAAGTATTCTATCACAAGGTGGTAATATTTACAAGGCTTGAAAACACACACGCACACATTGATGTGTAAAATACAGAGTGCATGCCTACCAACAGATCGAGACACACAGACTGAAACCTTTGACATATCCCAGAAAATTATCCCCAAAACATTTGTCATTGTGCTCTCTATGCAGAAACAGAGGTTCTGACAGCTAAACTAGCATGAAGCCGCTGGAGACTCACAGACACAGTTGGTGTTACATTGACAACTTTGTCTAGCCTGCATGAACTTAGTGCCCCCAGAACACAATTTAGATTCCCCCTGGGATGGTGCTGGTAGTGGCTGCGATGCGACCAGGCTTACTTAGTGTCTGCGGGTGGCTGTGGAATTTGATTTTGTCTTTACTGCTTTGTGCTGTCCACGGCGTTGATTATTATTCTGAGAGAAAACCATATCTCAGGCTGATACATATTTCATGCTGCTCGGGAGTTCTCATCTGTGAATGCATGAGCCCATTCAATAATGTGCTTCATTTTTTGAGGGTAATATATTTTATTTCTAATCCCAAACAGTTAAAGTGGCTCTCTTTCTCTCACTCGCCCACCCACCTCAATGTCCTCTGCACTGTTATTCTGCCTGTGTTCTCTCTTGCTCTCCCTGCTTTACCTGGCTATACACAGATAAAAGCGTATGTGGTTTTGAAAGAAGAAAGGTTAATGCAGGTCTGACTGCTCGGGGCCTGACATCCTGGAAAGAGAAGGATACTGAGAGGAACTAAAGTCAAGATGTCTGAATCCAGATCCCTTTTTTTTTTACTCATATGTATCTGCCTCTAAAGATAGCAGAGGAAGAGGTAAGAGGCTAACAGCACTAGATAAGTAGCTTTTCATTTTATGACCAGAGACGAATACAATTTCACCAGCGGTTCTTAAAAAAGGATGTTTTTTTGTTGTTTATTATATAATACATTTACAATAAAATATGCGCGCTCGCAGGGGCAGCTCTGTGAAGCTGTACCTAGACACAGTGGTGCTTTGAGCTAAAAGCTAATTTCAGCATGTTAAAAAAATATGTTGACCATGTACACCATTTTAGTTTATCATGTTAGCATAACATTGGCTAAGTAACACTATCTACCCAGGAGCTTATCACCAATCTGACCAATCAGGGGGCCAGTTCCAATTTTAGCCTCTGTACCCATTCTTACTTGTTAGGCTGAGCACCATCATTAAATAAACCTTTAAATCTTCTACATCAGACTTATCTGGCATTTGAAATCTGATGCCAGTCAGTGGATGCTTGACATAATTAGCCCATAAATAACAATCATCAATAGCTATGCCAGACTGAATATAATTGAATTGACCCAACAATCTAACATCCTGTATTTAGATTTGCTGAATTAAAGTCTAAACCTTCATTTAGATCAAGTCTGTGAACTCTTAAGTGTAGCAACTCATTGTCTCACTGCATTAGAATTTCAAAGTAATTGAACAAGGGAAGTACTAACATCGATCCCATTGTAGTCCAAAAGGTATCACACAGAAGGTGATATTGAATAAGACATTATTTCACAAGAATAATGCAGTTTCTTCTTCTCCTGCAGCTTTACTTGTCACTGAAAGAAATGGGGTTGTTCGTAATTCTCCAATCTGTGAAAATGAGGCAGGTTTCTGTTTAATCAGAGTGTTTTCTCACAATTTGTCACATCTCAACAACAAAAAAGATTTCAGTGAAGACAAATTCATCAGCATTTAGCACCTCTGCTCTTTCTCTCTTTTCTGTATACCCTCATCTCCAAATTCCCATTGGCTCTCTTGTATTTTATCTCATCTGTTGGAGAGAGTGCTTCTTGAGGTAAACAAGTGCTTTGTGCCACCACCCACAGGTACCCATCCTTATCAGTGGTCAGCAGGGTACTCTGCTCACTCGGCCCAACCTCCCCTCCATCACCGTTCTCCTCAATCCCCTGACCTCCCCCACGCCTTCTTCTTAACATCCCATCCTACCCTTGTCAAGCTCCATGCTGATTTCATCTTGCCCTGTAGCTGAGACCAGCTCACAGTGGTTCTTCAATCTCTCTATCGCTGCATCTCTCCTTCGGCCCATCCATCCCAGTGATAGCACCTGCCCACCGGTCATAAAATGCCTTCCAAAGCCAGTTTACAACCTTAAATGGGACAGTGTTTGTTGAGAGGTTAAGCCTTCCCATCGGAACTGTACATGTTCTCATTTATCTACAGTATTTTTTTTCCTACACTGCCAGTGAAAACTTTAGCACGACTCATTATAACAGTTAAAATAAACGCAAAGGAAGGATATATATATATATTGTAAATGGCTTAAAAATAAGGTGCATAGATTAGAAAAATGTTCAGTCCACTCCCATTTTGATATTATCTATACTGCTTCTCCTGAGAGTGTCGCAGGGGGCTGGTGCCGATCCTAGCTGACATTGGGCGAAAGGCAGAGAACACCTTGTACTGGTCGCCAGTCGATCACAGGGCTGACAAATAAAGACAGACAAACATTCACACTCACACAAAAGTCATCAATTAACATAACCTCAGATGCCTGGTGGCGTTATGGAAGCTCTATTTCACTGCAAGGCTTTAAAGAATAAATATTTTGTTGTTGTTGTTTTTATTATGACATTTCAGCTGCGTTTTTCAGATCTGATACATGTCTGATGGCACAAATGCTCCTATTTTAATCAATCCAGCTGTCTACACAGGCGGTGTCACAACTTCCATTTCACCCACTATACTCGCTATATTCTCGTAAACGCGAAGCATATTTTTAAGCCTTAAGTCTATTTTCTTCAGCCTTATGTGGGTAACTACAGTGACTGTGTGTTGGTGTGATGCCAGAATGTACCTACACAATATACCAAAATGAACCTACACTCAGTACTGTGCCTGAATGCATCCTGATTTAGACACAGAGGATTGAAGCTGCTGCTGCTGCTCTGCTAACATGCTGCCTGCACTACAGCTCCTTTGTAGATATAGTAAGTTGTAGAAAAGCTTGAGAAGTCCTGCCCTTACACGCAGATAATTCCTGAATAAAGGTCTACCAGTGGCTAACGTTAGCAAGCGAGCTAAAAAGACACAGCATGTAAATAAGACAACTTTTGGAGTTACTGGGAGTGCTAAGAGCATTTCCCCTCTTTTAAATTAAAATCAACCATCTGCCACGACGGCACACAAGCTGACCTTCAAGTAACTCAGCATCACTGTACAATGTATACTGCAGTTTGATGTTTTCTGTCATAATGTTTTGTGATTTAGCAAGCATTTGATGACAGTTTGGTCACCATCAATCAAATTTAATCAAACCTCACCAACCCTGTCCTGACAGAGCAGAGAAGTTGAGTTTCTGAGTGTAAATCTCTTGATAAACCATACGTAAAGATGTCTTTGTTTTGTTTGTTTTTCATGGAAAAATACTTAAATTAACTATGTTTTACATTTACGTGCTGTGGCAGGAATATGTTGTGCCCACAGTAAACTAGACGAGAGTTGATCTCAGTTATGGTGAAAATGTACAAAGCGCCTGGAATATTTAGTTAATCTGAGGTGACATTGCATGTAAACATGTTACTTTTAGTTCCTTCAGTCTGACTGTAGTTGTAACTGGCTTACTTTGCGTGCTAAATCATTGGCAGCAGAACACACAACAGGCAGAAATGGCATCTACTTTTGGGCACATGCATGCAGGGAGATTTTAGGCTGGGTTATCAAAAGTACGTTTAAACATCTAAGCACATGAAAGGCTTCCTGAAAACAAGTGGAACCAGGACATGAAGCGGTATCTAGAATGCAGTGTGCTTGTGTGAAATTGTAGCCATTTTTCTATTTGCTACACCGCAAAGGCAGAAACTTCTTCACTGCAATGCGACAAGTAAGTCCAAATTCTAACCAACCAAAACACACACACACACACACAGATGTGTTTATTAACTCAGGAGCTGCTTCGATATGTTCCAAAGCAATCTTCCAGGTGGCATAAAGCAATCCATGATTCCCTCTTTGGTTCCTCTGCGTCCTGATCCTGACCTCACCTTTTCACCTCAGCTCTTGATAACACCCATATTGGCTCATCCCACTGTCTTCTTCAGCTGAAGCCCTTTTCACCAAGGGAATGTCCCGGCAGTGGAACCACTTTGCTTGAACTCCAATTTCACAAAGTGGAAGAAATACACACGCGCGCACACATATACACTCATTGATGAACACAAGCAGAGGTTTTCCTAAAATGACCCTGCGAACTCTATATCCCCACACGGCCTCCCTCTCTTCCACTACTCACAGTGACAGTGGCGTTAGCTGTGGAGAGTCATTTTAGGATTCAGCAGCAGGTCTGATGAAGGCGGGAAGCCCACAAGGTCACTCCTGCGAATTAATGAAATATACATCTTCTCCTCTGCACGGCAGCTTCCACCTAAAACTGCAGCCACGAGATTAGACCACCCTCTGAAAGGACATGCACAGTAGTTTACTCACATGCACAATAAACTATCTATTTAGCCCTGGCATGCACAGATATATGTGTGCATGCATGAATGTAGTGTTTTTGTCGTCATCTATCCTATCTCCCATACAGCTCCAAGCTTGAATAAAGCCCAGGTTTGTTTGTCTACCGACACTGTCAGGAGTGCAGTTCCTCCATCTTCATTACAAAGAAAAGGCCCCAAATGTTGTTTTAATGGTAGCTTTTATCTGCTATATTCTACTGCAACATGTCCTCAGAGCTGCACAGCAAATTTACACATGAGCTTATGCCTAGGATCTCCAACTTGAGGGTATTTCGCTGATAAAGCCTCCAGGGGTGGATGGGGATATGTATTATAAATGGGGAGAAGGTGATTTGTTTTTCGCAGACATGGGAGGGGAGTATGTGACACCACTCTCAATAGGACTTGTTACTATCTTTGGAGTACTGACTGTGTGTGTGAGAGTGAGAGAGTGTGTGAATGAGAGAGTGTGTGAGTGAGCGCATAAGGGAGCGCAGACACAGACACCCTCTTCTCATGGGCCCCTCCTGAGGACACTCGTTATAGAGTGATTGGCATTAAAAATGGAGTCAGGGAAGATTCAGACATGGGGAGTTATAGAAAAACGTTATAGGGAAATGGCACAAACTAAGACGGAGATGGAGTGTCAGGGGATGTAGAGAGCAGGGAGGTTTTGCTCACTTCTGCTTTTAATCTTAGCTAAAGTGGCAGAAAAAGGAGCACTTAAGTGGAGAGCACACCGAGAGTTGATATTAATGTCTTTATGCTTGAGAAAGTTTCAGAAGTAAAATCGAGACATGGTTACGAGGGGAATACATGAGGTGCTGTGTAATTAGATTGCCTGGCGGTGTCTGGTCTCTCTGCATTTTTCAGTTTTATTTGGTAACAAGCATTAACAGTTCAGTTAAAGCTCTGGAGGATTTGGAATTTTAGGTTGTTTTTTTTTGGCACATACAAATTGTGATAATGAATTATCAGAGCAATTGTTGCTGATCTGGTGTTTCGTAGATGCTTCGTAGTGTTAGAATGTAAATGTTATCAGTGCCACCTTTATTCTCAGTCATGAAGAATCTTAATTTCATTACTTAATTGGTGCCCACAGGGATTTGACAAAGGTTTGGATCAAATGTGGTAAGATAAAGAATGGCCATAAGATGTGATTGATATCAATCTCTACTCCGACAAATAAAAACACTTCAGTGTGCAGATGGATAATATATTAGAGAAGAAGAAAAAAGCTATCAAGCTAACGAGAGCCCTGCAAAACAAACAAATCTTCAGCTTATACTTGAGTAATGAAAAAAGAATAAAATGAATATCCATCTCTCTAGCAGTGCACCGCTAATTAAGATACAGCAGCTACACAAAGAGTCATAAATATACTAACAAGTATTGATCAGAGTAGAAAATGAAAAATAAATCGTGTCTGACCAATGACCTAATGTTTGTCCTGGCATTGCTGACCCCAGTGCAACTGGTCTGCATGACTGACAGATCATTGATTTGACTGTGTGTAATATTACTGGGTTATGGAACTGGGAAGAGTCGTATGACTTTGATTTAAAGTATGTTAGGTTCTGGGTTCTTGTGTTCTTCACTCTGTTTACTTTTTGTGTTTTTGCTGTATGTGTACAGCTAAGTTAAGTTAGTTTTAACAAAGGGTTAAGTAGAAAGTATTGATATGTTTACATGTGCTGCAACTACAGTTTACTTCAGCTCCCCAAAAGAGAAGCCAAAACATCTGGATCGCCCCCTGGTGGCTGTCTGCAGTATAGGTCATAAATCCCACCCCCTCTATGTTAGTGGATGGGACATATCCAAAGATGGTTGCAGTCATTTTAGGTAGTTTTTATCACGTTGATATATGTTTAAGTGTTCATTTTTCTGATCAATTTGGTTTTAATTAGTTATTTGATGCTATAAAAAGGGGGTGAGATATCTTATTGACAACTTTGAGTGTGCTCGTCATTGGTTCAGGTGGGTGTATAGGCAGGAACTCATGCACTACTGCGCAGACTCTGACTACATATGCACCTGTCTACAGATCAACCCACACATGAAAACACCCCCTGCATCAGGATTCTCTTTTCCTCAGTGGATGCTCCAGAAAAGCAGCGATTTTACCAAATTTGTGCCGCAAGCGACAAATGACATAACTTGGCCAATGCAAGTTGCCTTTAATTATAAAGTCTACGTTTCTACTGTAAATTAATAGTCAGTAATGCACTATGTACAAAATGTTCTTTATGGGTTAATTTGAAGCCTGGGTGGCTTATATCATGTGTCACTTGTCATTTTGCGTCTTCCCTGTGGAAATAAAGTATAAGATGGCAGCTGCGTGCTGATATGGTTTGTGCGTGTGTGTTAGAGAGAGAAATAGACAGAAAGAAAGCAAGAGAGAATATACTTAAGAGATCCCCTCTCCCTTTAATCATCTAAAAGTCATAAAAACATGAAATTATGATGAGCTAGAAATATTACACAATATGATGGAGAAACATACACATGTAGTCACACAATGTCGGAGAAACATTCACGTCAACATACACACACACACACACACACACAGACACACACACACACACACACACACACACACACACACACACACACACACACACACACACACAAACACACACAGAGACTACAAGATCCAGCACTGTTGGATAGCCAATTACAGGAGCTGCCTGCGGGGGAGGAGAACAGGGGGAACAGAAGAAAGGTGGAGAGAGATGAAAAGTGTTGTAGCAGAAGAGAAGGCAGATGAGAGTTGAGGGGCCCTGATGCCCATCAGCTGCTGATGTTAAACTCAGAGTCTGATCATTGCCTCCCAGCAGGCCTAGAGAGAGAGCCAGAGGGTCTCCCCCCCCTTCTTTTCTTTCTCTCCTTGTTTTTAACGGGCAGCCTGTTCTTGCCTGAGTCTGTCTCCTTTACTTGCAGTGTGTCAGGCTGCTGTGCACAGCAGAAAGAAAGACAGTGCTTTGATGGACGTCCTCTGTCTCTCTCTATATCTCCCTCTCTTGGTCTCTCATCCCTCTCTCTGTATCCCTCGTGCCCCTAACAACCCACATAATGCCCTCCCTTTCGTTCTCACAGCTTTCTGTCCTTGTTCTGCTTTTGTGTCGTGGGGGG
>JAVQJL010044129.1:0-20282 GCA_036024295.1 Nannoperca obscura | reverse complement strand
GTACATGTTGGCATTCATGGTTCCCTCAATGAACTGTAGCTCCCCAGCAGCACTCATGCAGCCCCAGGCCATGACACTCCCACCACCATGCTTCACTGTAGGCAAGACACACTTGTCTTGTACTCCTCACCTGGTTGCCGCCACACGCTTGACACCATCTGATCTCATCAGACCACAGGACATGGTTCCAGAAATCCATGTCCTTAGTCTGCTTGTCTTTAGCAAACAGTTTGAGGGCTTTCTTGTGCATCATCTTTAGAAGAGGCTTACTTCTGGGACGACCATGCAGACCAATATGATGCAGTGTGCGGCGTATGGTCTGAGCACTGAAAGGCTGACCCCCCCACCCCTTCAACCTCTGCAGCAATGCTGGCAGCATTCATACGTCTATTTTCCAAAGACCTCCTCTGGATATGACGCTGAGCATGTGCACTCAACTTCTTTGGTCGACCATGGCGAGGACTGTTCTGAGTGGAACCTGTCCTGTTAAACCGCTGTATGGTCTTGGCCATCGTGCTGCAGCTCAGTTTCAGGGTGTTAGCAATCTTCTTATAGCCTAGGCCATCTTTATCTAGAGCAACAATTTTATTTTTCAGATCCCCAGAGAGTTCTTTGCCATGAGGTGCCATGTTGAACTTCCAGTGACCAGTACGAGAGAATGTGAGAGAGATAACACCAAATTTAACACACCTGCTCCCCATTCACCGCTAAGACCTAACGAGTCACATGACACCGGGGAGGGAAAATGGCTAATTGGGCCCAATTTGGACATTGTCACTTAGGGGTGAACTAATGTGTATTAATTGCTGTGTGTTGAGTTATTTTGAGGGGAAAGTCAATTTACACTGTTATACAAGCTGTACACTGACTACATTGTATCAAAGTGTCATTTCTTCAGTGTTTTCCCATGAAAAGATATAATTAAATATTTGCAGAAATGTGAGGAGTGTACTCACTTTAGTGAGATACTGTATGTTTGAATCGCGTCTGGGGTTGTTTGGTACCATTAAGGTGTCCACCCTTCCAATAGTGTTTCCCTCCCCTACCATTGACCTCCATGGTTAGGGTTCAGTGTCATGGAGATAACTGGTTAGGGTAAGGTTAGGTTAGCTGAATCTCCCAACTAAAATGTAATTCTTATATCAATGAATTCAGCTTTTGCAAAATAAGGTCTGCCAAAGTCAGTAGGTTATTACTGTTTCAAGTTGTAGCTACAGGTTGTGAACATGAATTTATCTGCCATTCAAAACTGTTTGTCTTCTCAACCTACAGATTTCAACTGGATCTTTTCAGTTGTAGTTATTTATCATTTTAGCAACTTTCAAAAGTTGAACACTAAATATAAATAGGTTCACTAAGAGGCTTAAAAGCATTCAGACTAAACAAGCGGATTGGATACTGAATACAGACTGCATAAAATGTTAAAACTCCAACCCTAATTCTATGCTGACTATACGCTGTTTGAAACAGTGAAACAGAACAATGAAACCATGTTCTTTGTTAGGTCTCAAGTACATTTTATGTCTCAAAATCTGTTAGTAATCTTCTAGTTAAATCAGTTTGCCCATGTGTCTCTCTTTTATGTTTTGTTTATAAAAAGAGATGCTTTAATGTAATTTCCTTGACTGATAACTGTATCTATTTATTTTTTGTCCCTTAAAATAAATGCAAGCATAGAGTCCTGCTAGTGGCTCTCCTGTTCAAGACTTTCTTTTAAAACATTATGCTAGAGACACCCAACAACTACCTAACTATCTGATGAAAGACAGTCAAAGGTAAATGATAACGAAGCCTGATTACTTTTCCTCCTACGGAATATCTCACTCTCATACATAATTTTTTCCTGTTCTTCACCACTTCTTTTTTTTAAAGAAGTCATTTTTTAAAATAGAATTAAATGCAAATTAGAGTAGAGCTGATTATCATATAAACGGCTGTTGCCTAGAGGGGCAAGGCACTCTGCCTTTATTTATTTATTTTGTAATATTTTTCACAGCTCCCCATAAAACTCTGACTTTAATCAGTCCACACTTTCTTTTAAAGACAAGGGACTCAGGGACTAGTGTCTTATATTTGTGTTTGTGTGTGTGCATATGAGAGTTATGTGACCAAGAGCAGAGCAAGAGGCAGGGAGATCAACCTGCAGGATCCATAGACCTTTACGGCTTCATTAGCATCATGCACACTAGTGCTGTACATTGTTCAGTTATCCGAGTGAATGTATTTATTGCTCCATGTTCACGATCTTTTATTACTCACATTGAGGGCAATCACCTGTAAAGGTACACATCTGGAACAATGTTACATAGCTCCATAATTCAATACTGAGCGGTTACTTTGCTTTTTATAGTAGCTGGATCATGTTTGCAGTCACTCACCAGTGCAAGTGGCCTGATTTGAATTCACTGGGAGTGAGGAAAACATTGTTCAGGCAATTACCCGGAACCAACATGGAGGGAAAAGATGAAGTGAAGTACTGGGAAGCGATTTAGACAAAGACAAAGGACAGAGTCTGAGCAACACACCAGAAAATCAACATACGAATTTAAACTTTCAAAAGAGCAGTTGGTGATTGATGCTAATATGCCAATTCATCATTAACCTGTGAAAGGTTGACATGTCACTTGAAACTGTAGTCAAAGCAGCTAGTCTATGCAAAAAACATGCAGACAGTAGTTTGAGGATTGACAAACAAGTTTCGTCTGATGTACCATTTCTGACATCAAGGCTTTTCTATCCTTTGACATGGACAGTCGATCTTTTCTTACCATCTCAACTACTGTAATCTGCAATGTCCCAGAACAGTTTGCCCAGAACACAGAGGCCAGACACCCCAGATCTACAAAGAGCCCATATTGTTCCTCTTTTTTGTGTCTTTTAAACTGTCCTGCAGTTTACGCAGTACAAAACCTCCACAAAATCTTAATACCGCTATTTACATTTTTTATGCTCATGAGTTTTGTATGTGGTGTCATGATGTCTCAGTTCACACTGCTGCTTCACAGCAAGGTTTGAACCCACCAGTCCATGATGTTCCATGTTTTTATCATGTCTCCATGTCTCTCTTTGCCTGATAATGCACTGGAATTGCCTTTTTGTTTTCACTAGTATGTAGTCAGAAATCATGTTTATCATATCATATTTGTCATTTACTCTTTTGGGTGTATAAAGCCATAACAAATCAGTACTAGCTGGCCTATCAGTCTTAATGACACTTAAGCTTAGCAGTTGCTAGGGTCAGTTAACTTAATGATTCTAAATCTTTTCAAATGAAGTTAACTTTCATCAGCCTTCATACAGCAGCGTTGTTCTCTTCCGCGCTTGATGCCATCTTTGTTGACATTTTTCTGTCACTATGTTTCTTCCACTGGAACAGAAAGAGGACGGTCTCATTTCCAACACCAGATCTACTTTATTTGTCTGGTCTGGAATCAGGCTACATTCCTTTCACAGTCCAAAGATATGCAGGTTAGATTTATTAGGAAACCCCGAGGCTGACTGGGTGTGAATGTAAACACATCGCATCAAAGGAATCCACTACAATGAAATAAAAAATGTAATTCATTGGCCTTTAACAGTGTCAGCTGTGTTCTTTTATAATGTACTGCATGTATTTCTTTCTACTATTCTGTTTAACCCTGTTTTAAAACAATATCTAAAACACGACTTGACAATGTCAATATACACAATATCTAACTATGGCACTTCTTTATGTAACATCGCCAAAGGTGCGGGGCCGATGACCAAGAGAAGCTGCAATTTACATAGTACATTCTCAAACGAACAATGCTGCCCAAGTTGCTGTTGGAGCCATCTCATCTCAACATAACATGGGATTCAGTGCACTCTGCTGTTTTTCAGTAAATACCCTGTTCTCTTTCTCATACTGCCTTTCTCTCCTGTCGCCTTGTAACCCTGGGTGTGCTTGTTTTAAAGCCTTTTGTGTGTTTTCACTTCATTGTGAACTTTGTACCTTTGAATCTCTCCATTCTGCAGTCTGGTCCTATAGGTACACTGCACTCTATATCAGCATCTCTTTCCATCTGTAGCCTCGGGCATGGGGTATCGTGAGGGCAGATGGTGTCTCAGGTGTCTTTCCGCACACACACGCAAATATACATGTTTACCATCCAATACATCACAGACTTCAAGCAATTGGAGACACATCTGAGTATATATATCCAGGCTCCCTTTCTCCTGCACCTGACCCCAGGTGCCTATAGTTTTCCATGCATTATTCCATTGCTTGAAGAATGCCAGTGCTCACTCCCAAAAAATGCATTGGGTTAAACGTATCACTCCTATCTCTATTTTTCAGCAGGGACAACACAATCAGAGCATTAAAATAACTCTGTCTAGCTAAGGAGCTAGGACTGGAGTGTTTGATGGGCAAAATAACAAGAAACACAGAGATATGCATTAGTATGCAGACTTATTAATTTCAATAACTGTAAGCGAGTGAGAGAGATATAAGGAGTGCAAGAGATGATCGGCAGACAGATCAGCCTGGTAGAAATTACGAGCAATTAGAATTTTTTAATTTCCAATTTCAATCCCCACATAACAATCTGTCAAATATGTTTGAATCTACTCTACTCGGCTAGTATTACTTTACAGCAGTTAAGTTTTTACCAGCCATCTGTTCTGGTCAGAGACTCAGTAACATTACCTCAACTGAGATGAAGCATTGAAAACATTTAGCCTGAAAGCATGTTTGTCCAACACATGTGCCTCCTCTCAACAATATGGAATAAAATCATTTCACAACACAATATAAAAAGCAAGTCAAACACTAATGCAGAAATCTCATTAGTTTCAGCTTTACAATTATGTCCAAAGTATTGGTGCCAGCTAACTAAAAGTAAAGAGATATAGTCTGTGTGTGTGAATTGAGACATGGTATGTTGTGCAGTTGCTGAGTGGAATTTCTATAGGATAATTACATCACTTTATCATAGGGGCTACAGTATCTAGTTTCTAGTTATTATGAATACGAAGAATAAAAGAAGTATTGTCAAATATTGGTAGTATGCTGCCAAGCAAACACAGAGGAACACTTGCACGCACCCCACCCTGTTGATCAAACTGAATAGAACTGATCTGACATGAACTGAACTAAATGTGAAAGTCACAAATAGAGAAAGACAAACAGATCTGAACAGACTGAGAGCCTTTACAGAGAAACCGCGGCACTATTGGGGTCCGTTTGCAATCACTTCATGTAGCTCTGCAGCAGAGAAGAGTAGGGACAGAGAGATAAGCAAGCCAAGAAATATATTGCATGTAGAAAGAAGATGGACACAGTTTATTACAGCAAAATGTACCCACGGTTAACAAATTTTAGGGTGGTTGCATATTATATGCATCTCTAAAAACACTGCCAGCACTAATGACACTAATGCAGAATAGAAATCATCTTCTGTATAAAGTGATCATTACATGGCAATTGGTATTTCCTACAACAAAGCACACATACTAACCTGTTATTTCCATCATTTCATTTCCCTTTCATCTTTCTCTCTCTCTTTATCTCAGTTAGTAGACTGTGACGTTGTCAAATGAAATTGCGTCTTGTTGATGAGACATGACACAAGTTATGGAGCTCTCAACAAGAAGAGTGTAGAGGATTGTCTGTGTCTTCGACTTTCTCAATCCCCTTTGCTCATGCAGCAACATTTTGTAATAGCATTTTATTGATTCATTTGTAGCGATGCCTAAGGTTTGTATTAGTAGTGGCTCTTAGCTGCCTCACACTTTTCCTTTAAAGTAGCTTAAAATGGCCTCTCTCCTGCCGAAATCTCTCTTGTAAGTGATGTCTCAATTTCCTTTCTTCTCGTACTTCCTTCTTCTTTCTCCTTTTAACCTACCTTTTCTATAAGCCGGGTCCTTGGGGGGCCTAGTGGAAAGAGTGAAAGAAAAGGGGAGAGGAGCGGTCGAGCGCACAACTCAATTATACATCAAAGCACTTGTGTTGGGGACACCACGGAAGGGGGAGCCAAGAAGGAAGTGGAGAGGAAGATGGTTGACGACGAAAGGGGTTTCACTTGGATGAGGAGGGACCTTGGTGAAGGTTGCCAGTATTGGCAGACATGTTTTTAAAATCACATTTAATATCACATTGAAATTTTACTTTCATCTTATTTAAGGCACTATGCTGCTGTATTGATATTTGAAACTCTACATGTAACAAACAACAATATGTTTTTTGAGGAAAACTCCCAAACTGTCCCAACAGGGATGAAACTAGTGAATGTGATTGGCCATGACTGTGACTCTAACACACCCACCTATAATGTATGCTAATGTATTCTTTCTGATCCCACCCCATGCCTAAGTGTGCCACAGGAGTGCCAAGGGAGCCTGGACATGAAATTACAAATAGTGCCATCTCTCAACGCACTGGTTAGGGCGCATGACTGCGATCTGGCCACGCAGATTGATTCACAAAAATAGAGCCTATATTGGAACGTATTGTTTATCCACCCAAGTTTCAGATTAAACGACATCTCTGTTATTTATTCAAAAAAATGCCTGTGCATGTAAACTATTGTGGGAATTCCTCCCTGTTGAAAATACATTCCAAGGGGTCTGTTAGTAATGACTACAGTGACAACAAACCTTGCTTACTTAAGAGAAAGAACGAGAAGACATATCTACTTTTCTGGGGGGGAAGAATCTCATCTCACCAAAGAATAGCTCTCTTTCATTCACAGCCTTGGTAGTGAAAGTTAAAAACCTACCTAACACCTACAGTGGAACACTGAATTACAAACTCTGTATGCTCTGTCGTACTCCCTGCTGAAAGGAGAAAGTACTACACATACTTTTGTACATTATTTCTTGTTTCACTAGCAAGGACCACAACCTGACCGAATACTTTTAAATATTTATTTGACAGAGGTACAAGTTAATAGTTGAATTATGATGATGGAGTGGTGTGGGGAAGCTTCGTGGGGACATCCGCCGTGGCACCGGAGTACGACGGAACCCCCCAAAAGACCTCCCATTACTTAAGGAGGGCTTGCACTGATTTAAGATCTTTGAGATCTGACCGGATGAAATGCTTGTGAGGACCGGCGGCCCATTATTTGAATCGAGTGTTCGGGGATGCCATTGCGGGAGGCTGAGGTGGTGGCTCCGATCCGAAGCGAGTGTCCGGAGTAATAGACAGGAATAATGCCAGACAGGGCTAGTATGTTGCGGAAGTGGTGGTGGAACCAAAACCGAGTGACGACCTACCCAGAATCGGAGGTGAACAGGGGTTCAGTTGAAGTTATGCTCTGGGACTTCCGCAATTGAGGTAAATGGCCGGAGGTGCTGGCAACCGGGACCTACAAAGTTTCGTGCGATCGCATGTGACAATGAGATTTGCCTGACGATAGAGAAACTTGAATCCCCGGAGATGTGCCGGCTTCCCGGTGCTAAAAGCTCCGGCTGAAGGGGCTGACAGACCTGGGGACGGGATCCTGGCACCCCAAAGACAGGAACCCCGGAAACGTGGACTGATGCGGTTGGTGGAGGTGAACGGCTGGAGGCGCTGTTATCCAGGGGCCGGAGCGAGCTGACGTTAAATTCTATTTAAAACTGCTGGCTAAGGATAAATGTAAATGTGATAAGATTGTTATTCACGTCGATGGTAATGTCGCCAGTCGGAGGTTACGGAAATTAGTGTTGAGTCAATGTGTATGAATGCGAAGAAAATATCAGACTCCGTCTTGTTATGATATGGTGCTATCCCGCTGACGGGAGCTGTAAGTGCTGGAGGTGAACTGCCGGAGGCGCTATCATGCAGGGGCTAGAGCGGGCGATGTTGAATCCTATTTAAAACTGTCGGCTACGGATAGACGTAAATATGCTAAGATTGTAGTTCACATAGGCATTAATGACGCCCGATTATGCCTGTCAGAGGTGACGTAAATTAACGATGAGTCGTCTGTGTACGTATGCGATGACAGTGTCAGACTCGGTCTTTGTTATGATGTGGCACTATATAAATAACTTGAATTGAACTGATGTGGTGGCCGGAGGCTGCAGCCGACGAGAACTGGCAGACCTGGGGGAAGGAGGATCCTAGCATCCCTGTGCCAGGATTCCCAGGTAGCGCGAGCTGTTGTGGTTGTTGGATGTGGAGGGCTGAGGGCGCTGGCATCCCGGTGCCGCCCCAGCCGATGCTAGCTGCTGTAATTGCTGGAGGTGGATAGCTGGGGTTCTGGCATTCTGGTTCCGCTGACCCCGGCTGGAGCAAGCTGCGGTGGTTATTGGAGTTGGATGGCTGGGGTGCTGGCATCCCGGTGCCAGACGCCCCCGGCTAGGCCACTAACCAGTCTGAGTTTTTGGAAGAATGCCGGACGACGGGGGCCTCGTTGGAGCGTGGCGGCGATGTAACCGGGTACGGGACGAGAGGTCGGTGTTGCACTCGTGGGCGAAGGAGTCGGGGTATCGTGGTGGCGGCGATATATCCCTGTTCTCTGATGAGGATGCTGGGCCGGGAGACGAGGATGGTTTGTAGTTGTCTGTCAAGTCGAGAAGAGATGAACCGAGCGGGATATGGACCCAGGAAGAGACAGTGTACAAACTTTCTGAACTCGCCCGCTTTCTGGACGGCTTTTATGCTTATGGAAAGCGGGGTCTCTGTGTTTGAGAAGTGTCCGCTTTTGTTGCCGGGTTTGCTAGCGTGGATCGATGGAAACTTGGATCGTGGAAAAGGACGTCGTCCGACGAGGAGAATGAAACGAATTCCATGATGTCAATGAGGTGAGTGGTTCGATACGCTGCGTAAAGTTGCTCGTGGTGCGTGCTTACTGTGCCAGACGTACTGTCTGGCGCAGTAAGCGAGAGCGAAATGAGGTGATGGTTAAGAAGGGTATTTATGCGGGAGGGTGTAGTGTCATGGTTACGTAGTTAGGGTGTGGTCCTGCTCCTGAAATTCTGTTATATAACAATAATTATTAAAATCAAACCGATGGATTCAATGACGTTCAACTTTTTTCACTTAGAATGTGCTAATGCAGGACCTTCAAAACAAATGGGACTTTGTTCCATGTTCCATACTTCATACTAATTTCTTCTTCACTATGGCTGACCACACATACCTGAACAATTAATTAACACATTTCCTCCTGTCCGTTTTCTTACTTTGCTCATTGATAGTTTCACAACATTCATTACCCACAATGAGTCAGAAACAGGCCTGGCTTTGATGGCTTTCTTACTGTAAGCATTAGAATGAAATTCAGTCGGAAACTTCTGCACACTAAATGCTCATAAAAACTGCACATAGGGAGAATTGTGATGGAAACAATATTTACATGTAGACAGATTTACATGAAAGCTGTGAAGCAATTTTGTTGCAGGACAGAAAACATCACACTGCAGTGTACGATAATTTATATCCGAAAAAATACACAAATCATCAAATGTTGTCAAAAATAGGACAATGTCAAGACGTGATTTTTTTGTACACAGATTCTTCCAGGAAGGCAGAGAATCAAATCTCAAAGTCCTTACAATGAAAGAAGATTCCTGTTCTCCTGGTGTATTCAAAGATTCAGTCAGAAATACCTAAAGTGAAAACTATATGAAAGTTGAAAGCCCTGCTTTCAGCTACAATGGTACTGGACCGTACAGTGAATTTATGATATATGATGAATTGCTTTTCTAGCCATACCACTTGCTCAGTGAAAATGTAAAATCTGATACTGGTGGTATTACAATCAAAACTGGGTCAGTCTCTGGGAAACAGGGTGTCCCTTGCAAAGATGATACTTTGGACCCACACCAAAGGAAAATTGTCCAAAATGCAAAGGGTTAAACTTCTGGGAGGCATAACTGCCTTAATAAACATCTGCCCATTCGATTTGGATTCTTGTGAAGGTGTGTGAGCTTGAGGTGGCCCTAAAAATTCAACAAAGCAGCCAATAGTTGGGGATGTCTTCCAGAGAACAATAGTGTTATACAAACCAATATCGCCATCCTCGGTCCTCCAGCGGGTCGTATGAGAAGGCTGGTTTATTCTATAAGAGGAAGTGCCAAATAAGACAGTGCTAGACTACATCAGACTGACTAGAATGACAACCTGAAAATGCAGCAGAAAATGGGCTGTAAGTTGGAGCTTAAACATCTGTTTGTCACCTACGTTTGAGAGGCATTTGATGTGGTTGTCACATATGCCTGCTGTAACATAACTATAAATCTGAGGTGTAAATTGAACAGTAAAAGTAGTGGCAAAAAAAAAAAGAAAAATTTAAAAACAAGCCTTGCTTTTAACTACCAGATGAGTCAAAGTCAGTAATGCTTTGTAAAGAAGTGAGGACAAGTTATGAGTCAGGTTAATCATATTTTACTCTACAGCAAGCTGCTGTATGTGTATGGTTCACTCTATATGGTTAAAAAAGCAATATGCCATAATACTATGTTTGTTATACTGGGCTTCACAGAAAGAGGGGAAACTGTAGGTAGCAACTGTTTCTTTTCTCTTCACCTTTCTTCCATACTTCTCTGTAATGCATCATTTTCTTCAGTGCTTCTCTCCCTACCACCTCAATTGTGGAAGTGACAGCCAAAACAGATTTGAGCAAATTGGAAAGGCTATAAAACTCTATTAAGGAAAATCTAGCTACGGTCGGAGGAACAGTGAAAGGGGGGGAACAGACGAATGGGGGGAGGGAGGAACCGAGGGAAGAAATCGAGAAAAGAATTGTTGAGGAATTTGCATAATGCCAAATGGAGCCCTGGTGAGGTTGAAGGCATGACTTTTAGCTGAACAAATTTTTTCCAGACATTAATTTCTTCCGTCTTTCAGCAGAGTATTGTTCCCATAACCATGGTATAATACACACCGCCAAAAGCCACGAGTCTTTCTCTCTCCCACACACACATAAACATAAACACACAAGCAGCTGCAGAATCTGGAGGGACTGACAAGATGCACAACTGTCTTCCATGTTAGCAAAACCTTGTCAGAATTCACATTTCTGCCAAATGAGTGTTAGAGGGAAGAAGAGCGCCAAAGGCAGGGTGAGGGTGGGGGAGGGGATGGAGGGGTGGGACCCAAACACTTGAAAGAAAGGGAGAGAGGGAACGACAGGTTGATTTATTCAAAGAATGAGGAGTGGGTGAATCAAACTTTAATGGCTTTTGGGAGTACAAGCCGTTCTCTCTCCCCCTTCAATCTTGCCCCTCTCACTCTTTACTTGTGTGCTCCCACCTTACTTTCCTTACCCCCCACCCCATCTCTCTCTCTGAGAAATACACTTTTTGATGGTCACTCACACGAGCCTTCCCTTTTTTTGACAGACAAATCTGCGCCCATCTCTGCGTAGCACGCAAATCAAGGTGCTCTTCATGCTCAGCGGGATAAAGTAAATGACAGAAAGATAAAGAGGGGAAGAGGGGTTGATTTACCTTCACGAGTGGCAGCGTATGTGATGCCCAAGCAATATTTGTTGCATTAACCCCTGGACTGGAAAGGATGCACAGAGGAATTGTTCCAAAGGCACGACATCCTCTCTGACAACTCACTTAAGCGACCATTTGCCTTAAAAGGCTTACTGAAGTCTACAAATGAATCATCATTTATGGAAGTGAATGACTGCACTCGCTCCTTCAAGAATGTGCTATCAACATATGAACACAGACTTGCATATAGTGAATATCTGTAGATAGAAAATTACACACACAAACATACACACATAAAACAAACCCCATCAGTGAAATACAGAAACTGAAATTAGGGCACTCTTTCTACATGAAATATGTGAACAAACAGCTGGTGAAACATCGCGGACCTGCAGATAAACTGGCCATATGTACTGTATTTGCATCGTATACAAAATTGAGGAGGTAGTGTAGTGGGTATATTAGTTTGCAGATGATCATGTGCTATGGTCTAATCAGTGCTGTCAGACATAATCATAAGGGCAGATGGAGAAAGATCTAAAACAAAAACTATATTAAACAGAACCACCAATGGTTTACTGTTTCAACAACACATTCTAAAACACTTCCTTGTATGTATTCATGATTTCATTATTCAGTATAATGGAGATGATGCAGAAGAACAGCTTCATATATGCCATCAAAATCTGGAGAAAATGTCTGCGGCAAATTCTTCATGGATACTTTTGAGAAACCACAACTTTTGCTTAGAATTGGTTCCTAAGCACCAAATCTATGTAGGAGAAAGTTATAAATGGAGCCTGAGGTGAGTAAAATATTGACTGCTTCCCATTTAACCTTCTCACTTTATCCATTTTTTCTCTTTCTCCCTAAATCCCTCCATCCCTCCCTACGGGGCTCAGGGTCTTAGTGTCAGGCAGAATTCTCTTTGAGGCCTGCGCCTGTCAACCAGCCACCACTCAGCTCAGTAACCACTAGATTCAATTACACTACAGGAGAGACCAGGAGCGATGATACTGAAATCATTATGGGCTAAATCCAACTTCTAGGAGGCAGTGTGTGTGTGTTTGTATGTGTAAAGAAGGTGTGTGTTTGTAGGCTTGTGTGTTTTCTGTGCAGGATGACAGTGTATGAGTTAAGTGACAAATATGTTATGACCATAATTTTTAAATAAATGTATACTGCAAATAAGACTAGCTTTTTTTAAGTTCCTAGAGCACCTTGCAACTGCAAAACTATTAGTCATCCAAATACTGTAGGTGCTGCTTTAGAGCTGAAATATTTGTTTGTAACCTGGTAAAGAAATTACTTTTGGATGCTGTAACCCACTCAGATACAGGGCAGAAGGCGATAAAAGATTAGGGATTGAATTTCAGCTTTCAGAAGTGAATAAAGGCAAAGAAGAAAGGAATTTAACAGATTCATCTATGTTCTACCTGACAGCGACAGAGGGCACATCAAATAGCAGGTGCCTCAGTTTTTCTGCCAGAGCCCACATCAAGCACTAAACAGCTCATTCACAGGCGTAATAGGAACTCTCAAACACCCTCTGCCAATTTTATCTAGTATAAGAGTGCATTTGTGTGTTTAGTATGAGGGATGTTGTCATGCTACTCAACTCCAAATTGTTTGGAGGAAGTAGTAGCCAAAAGTTGGGGTCTAAAATGGTGCTGGTTTGAAATCCTCTCTTCTCCATGAGAGATGAACAGTCATCATAGTGCCTTTGTTCTGCACAGTATGCTACAAAACAAATTATTTAATTGAATATTAAAAACTTTTCTTAGGAATTAATAACATCAGGTTTCTGATGCGGATTCATGTTATTATGTTACTATATTGAGGAATTCTCTTAAAAACAAGCCAAATACAGAAATGTTTATTTATCAGGCAAGACTTATCTTTAGATGTCTGACTTTCACCTGAGGGGTTTCCACCTTGGGCAACCCTGTTCTATAACATCAGTTCATCAGAGCTTACTGTAGGTTAGAGAGGGACATTGAGATATGGCTGATAGAAAATAGAGGCTGAGGAGGGATTTGCTGCCTGCCTGACACACCTGAGAGACAGTAAACAGATAAAGTTTGGATATCTATCACCTGGAGCCTCTTGCTGTCTGCCTGTTTGCCAATACATTTAATCTATCTACGTGCCGCATTACAGTGCTGGTCTGAACTCAGCTACACAATCATGTGTGCATCATTACTGCGCTATCGAAGGCAAGTTTCCACTGTGTTGCATATCTACTGTAAGTAGGGATGAATGCGAGTTTTGAAAAAGAGATGGTATTTAAAATTCTGTAAAGCTATAAGTGGAGGGTTAAACCTAAAAGATTTAACCAAACTTTAGACCAAAAGTTATACCTTGCTAAGGTCATGGAAAACTAAGTATGGATTATATATATATAAACTCTGAATAAATATTATCTAATAATGGCATAAAGAAAATGTGTTTTTTGCATATTTCTGTGTGTAGGACAGCGCCTGAGAAACAGGCATTTAAGGCAGAAAAGATTGCAGAGGAAAAGAAGCAGAAGAACACAAGTGACTAAAAGAAGAAGAGAAACGCTTATTTCTGGACTGCAGGAGATGGCACACACTGGTCACAGTTAGAGAAGTTGTTAGTGCTGGCATTTGATATTATCACAGTGGCATTGACAGAGAGACCGACTCCCAGTGGGGGAGTGTGAGGGTCAGGCAGCTGGGGGGAGTTGTGAGTGAGTGTGAGGGGGTTGTTCTTTAAGCCACGGATAGTCCCACAGGTTGCTCAGAGAGCAGCTCTGTACTCCACAGATGCACACATTGGCAAAACATTTTGAGTTTGTCAATAGAGGGCTTGCTATATAGAGGACTACCTGTTGCGCTTAGGGAATGTGAAAAACACTTCTCAGTATGTTGTGGGCTCACTCCATCATCTCATCCAATAATGGATTTGTGTTGTGGGCCATCTGCTGTTGTATCAAAACATTATTTCTGGTGATATTCGTCGCTCCTTGTATCTAGTCTCTGCTGCTGGCTGCCTGAGTGTGTGGATGCTGTAAATCTGGCCAGCTCATTAGCACTGACAGAGGGAATGCTAGCAGCCCACCTGCTCCCTTTCACCCTCTTTATGGCTCTACAAATTAAAACGACATTTACACACACTCTCCCCCGCTCTCCCTACTGCACTGCTCACCTTGCCACTCACATTGCTTCATCTGCTCACCGCTGAGCTGCGTCAGACCCACCTCAACATACTTCCCTCCCTCCTTAACTATTCTGATTCAACAGCAATAAAGCACCATATGTTGTTTTCTTTTGACTTCTGTCAGTCGGTTTCCTATTCTGTGTCACTTTGCTTATGTTGAATCCCTTTCTGTCATCACTCTTCATTTATCTTTACTGCTCAGTCATCCTTCAAATCCATCACTCCATCACCATCTTTTTCTCTATGTACTAAAGTTCAGCAGCACTATCTAGTACTGATGGTACTCTAACCCCGAGTTACTCTGGCATGTCCAGTGAGTGACATCATGATGGAGTGATGTCGCAGCATGTTCGCTAGAGGTCACTTGGGGTCACAGAGGTAATGAGGCCATAAAAATGCAGGTAACGAAAAATATGGGAAAAGATAAGGTGGAGAAAAGGGTAGAGGAAGGGCAAACAGTTTACAATGAGGAAGAAATGGACTCATGAATGAACACAGCCCAACACAACTCTCACTTCCAGGCTTTAATGAAGAGCTCTTACTTACTGCAACATTATTAAGACAATGTTTACGACTGGACAGCCATAAAAAATATGAATGATTTGCTGTGTCTCATTTATCAAGCGAGGCACACAAATAAATATATTCATTGAGATTTGTGATAAAACACATTCCACTTGCATTAGTCTCACACTGTGATCATTTTATTTTGATTCAATTATGTCTCATTGTTTCAGGATTCAGCCATTTTCAATGTAAAGAAATGCTTGTGAATTAGACTCTGAGTCTAGTGTTAGAATCTGATCTATTACCACATACCATTGCCTCAAATAAAAAGGCTTATTTTTTGTTAGCACTAGGAGGGAAGAACTGACATAAGCAGTAATTCAGTGAGTGATGCAAGCGAACCAACAATATGTGAGCGACTGAGGGTCAAACAGCTCTGTTTAATGGTTTTCCGGAGGCTAAACTGAAAGCTATTGTTTGCAGATCATAGAAAGTCTGTACGTGGACCATAAGTGAGTCCCACACAACTGAGCAGCGGTTGCATTGGCTGAGAGAACCTTTCCTGGTGGGTGGTCTAAACAGCCCTTTTTTCTCCCATTTATTTGCCTGACTTTATGGATTGAGGAGAGAAAAAGCTAGTGGCTTTGAAGATTTGGTGAAGACTCAGAAAGGAGTATGTGTTCAATATCAACACAACAAGATATGTGTATGTGTGTGTTTGTCTGTGTGGATTTCAGCCCCTGTTTGAAGTCCTCCACTCCACTCTGGCAATTACTTCTATCAAGGATTAGATGAGGGAGAGGGCAAAGAGGGGAGAGAAAGATGGAAAGAAGTGAGAGCTGAGAATGGAGGAACCAGATTTAGAGAGGACAGAGAAGGGAGAGAAACGGAGAGGAGAAAAGAGATTGAGGTCTCCACTGCAGTGAGTGTTTTTCCTCCCTATAAAAAGGAGGCTGTGAACACTCTCTAAACATGAGCTAGAGGACAACTCCTCAAATCATGGGAAGATCACAGTGCAGCAAAATGCAGCTATTTTCAGGACAGCAGAGAACTAAAAGTACTATGAATAGTTGATGATCACCAAAAGTTGGATGTAGCCACCATGCAGTTACTACCTGTTACAATAGTCATAACATTGAAGTGAATTTCATACATGTTTTCTTACCTTTATTTCAGAAGGAAACCTGGCAAAAGCCCTTTGCAAGTTTTTCTGCTGGCATCATTGTGATGTTCATAAAACAACAAATTATATAGCAATCGTCCTGCATACATTTTCATAAATAGTCATTTTATTTAATTCCTCTGCAGGAAGACGTTGGGCCCATCTAATAAATGTACACCGCAACCTCTGACTCGTACCTGATTTTACAGTTTTACTGCTACCTTGGATGCAATAAGTTAATAAGTGAAATACATTTATGCCAGCCTTACCTCTGGGATATGGACAGTGTACGGCTGACCATGGAAGATTGGCGCATTATCGTTCACGTCTCCAATCTGGATGTTTACTGTGTCTTTGACCACCTGAGGGAGGAAACACCTTGGTAAAACTTTTCCAAAGCCACCTCCACACATTACTTGTCAGAGAACTGTAGTGACTGAAAATGTGTATTAGCCACACCAAGCCAAGATTCAGAGTGAAAGAAAACAGGACAAGTGTGCGATAGATTACCCGCGGGGGAGAGTAGGTTGAACGTCAGTATGTTTCAGCAACTAAACTGCATTCAGACAGGTGTCAGAATGATTACATGTGTGAAAGAGAAATAACGGTGAGAAGGAAAGCGAGAGACTGAAAGGGAGATGGATTGAGAGAGAAGGTCTCTAGGTGTCGGCGTGAGACGGGAGGTGTCATAACTGTGATCACAGTGCAAATCTGTGTCTTACCTCTTGAGTGTCACTCACGTAGAATTCTACCTGCATCTCTGACTTGGTCTGGTGGAGACGGAGACAGACGTCAGCATAAACTTTGAATGGACATGTTGTGCAAAAGAGCAATGCAGAAAAGCATAACAAGACATAGAAACGCCAGTCTGAACTCAAAGCCCTTTGTTTTTCATCCCTCGTCACTGAAGAGTATTGCACTTTTCACTGCTCTTTCATCATTTGATAATTTACATTCCATCTCCTATTTTCAAAATTGTCCTGAGAGTCTTTTCTTGTATATAGTGCTTTTGCTTTGGTAATGTGTAAGCATGCGTGCAGCAGTTAGTGTGCGTTCTTGTTTGGTGTTCATACCTCACGGTCGAGCTGCTGACGGAGCCAGACCACACCTGTGTCTTTGTTCACGGAAAAATATCTCATGGCCTCTTCTCCTGAAACACCATACATGAGGGGTTCCCCCTCAGGATCAACTGCATTCAGCTGGGCCACTGATGAACCTGCCAGACAGAGAGTCAAAGGTCAGAGGTCTCACAGGGTCAAAGGCCAGGGTGTAAATATATTTTTGATTGGTTAAGTGACCTTGTATTTGTTTATTTAAAAAGCAATAGATTGGGAGATCTTACACAACCATTGAAAATATATTCTGATTCAGTATGTTCCCAAGATGTTCCATTACGTCTAATGAGCCACATATGATATGTTACACGTATATACCCTGATGTTGTTACCTGCCTGAATGTCACTGTTAGATAGTTTGTGCCAGTGTTGTTAGCTTTTCTTTTTATTTACCCACGAAATACACACAAAAAGGAAGAAAACAACCTGACTGCAGTGTCAAGATTGATGATTAGACACACTTGCTCCTCCAAGAAGAACTAAAGTCATGTGGGTACAGAAAGCTGCATTTCATGTAAGGATAAAGATGGCTTAACAACACACACACACACACACACACACACAAACACATACAGCACAAACAAACACTATCGTGTGTAAGGGTAGAAAAGCAAAGGATTTTTAATTGGA
The DNA here is from genome assembly GCA_036024295.1 of Nannoperca obscura. Lineage (NCBI taxonomy): Eukaryota > Metazoa > Chordata > Actinopteri > Centrarchiformes > Percichthyidae > Nannoperca > Nannoperca obscura. The sequence continues at coordinate 2,288 of JAVQJL010044129.1, read as the reverse complement.
GCTGCAGTGGTTCACAGGCTTCATTCATCACAGACACTAGAACTCAGACAGGTTGGCTAATCAAACCCAGAGGTGAAGGCTGGCTAATCCACCATGTTGGGCGGATGTGTCAAGAAGGGCAGGGCTGAGGTTAGGAGGGGCATGGAGGACAGCACCAAGACCCCTTGACCCAGAGGGACATGGCTCATTACTGTCCAGGGTAAAACTGCTTGGGCAGCGTATTGTAATGGGCCGAAGGGGAGGGTATACTGATATCAGTCACAATGGACCCTGGTGGTTATGAATATGTATTATGTTTCACTTCACAGAACACAAACATCCACACACAGCAAACACAAAGCTCAACTGTAGACACACATTTACAAGTACATCCAAGTAGAGATAAACTGTAGTTGTGAGAACATTCAATTGACCTGCATTCTTCCAAAAACCCTGACCAATTGTTGTGGAATCAGACGGAATCAGACAGAATCAGACGCTATTGCATCGCTGTCCATGGTGCTGAACTGTAGTCCTGTAGCGGTGAGCTCTACACAGTTAAAACATGCTTACAACTAAATACCTTCACTTGTTCCAAAACACATCTGTCATACCCTCATTCTCTCTTGTTTCATTTATTCTCTTTGTCAACCCAAACCACAAGCACAATGTCTGTATGTTTGCACAGCGATGCAGACCTCATGCAATGCATGCTGGGAAATGTTTCAGCTCTACCTTATAACTTAAACAGAGAGTAAACACACAGATCAAGTGTCCTGCCCAGTGTCACAGGATAGTGTGTCTAAATGCTACACACTAAGGATAGTGTGTGAGAGCATTGTTGGTCAGGTAATCTAACCACTGCTATCATCACAGTGACGCCTGTCAGCTCAGGGCTGGGCTCCTTGGCAGTGCTGTTCAAAGTGGTGTCGCGCCACATTCCCACAGACACACACTCTTTTCCTGCCTGCAGGTACTCGGTCAGACAATAGAGGTGAAGCCAACTAAATTAAGCCTGTCACTTGCGCACCAAAATGCTTAACACAACGACCAATTAGGCTTCACAATCACACACCCCTCTCGTTTTATTAATACACCCCATTTTCCTATGAAAGGGTGGCAAAAATGACTAATTAATATAACGATTTATGAACCCCTCTCATTGCGTCTAATGAGATTTATGCAAATTTAGCTGCTTTCAATATGAGTTATAATTTGGTTGAAGACGGTGCAATTTAAGCATTTAACCTCATAGTCATCAATAACTGATTTTTTTTCCTCCTCCTTCCTGCCCTCTCGACTGTGGAAGAATTGTCTGCTCCATGTGGGTAGACATACACTCAAGTGAAGGTTAGCAAATAAATGATAACAAATCATTTGAGACTAAGACTATGTATGAGAGCCATAGTCATGTGGAAGATTAGCTCCTACTCTGGAAAAAAACTAAACAAAGACCACCCCATTAGGCATACGGGTTAAATTATCTGCTTAGACTGAGCAAGTATGAAGAGGTGAAGAAACTCTAATCTAATCTAATTGTGTTGCCTCTTACTGGGATTTATTTAGGGTTAAAGCTTAATTAAATGTTACAGTTAAAGTTAGGATTGGGTTAGGTTAAGGTACATTTTTGTTTTAGGGTTAGAATTTGGGTTACATATTCAGCGAAGAAAAATAATATGATAAAAAGTAAGGACACAAAGTGCAGAGGATCAGCATTTGGTTAGAGCATTGCTGTACTAACAAACATTCCTTACATACAAAGTAATGTACAAAGTATAGGCTGTGTGTGTGTGTGTGGGGTGTGTGTGTGTGTGTAGTGTAGGTATCCTTCTAGTGCTTATCTGTAACACTGTGGCACGAAGCCCTTTCCCTGACAAATGATGCTATTTAGCAGCAAGTGATGCCAGTATTACTGTAATGAATGATACAGTGCACATTAACATTGCCCCTCCCCTTCTCCGCTACTCTGCAACACTGCTCCCGTGACAAGAGCGATGGGCTGGAGGAATCATCCCTCTACTTCACCTTTCTCTCCCATTGTCCCCTGAACCTCTTACTCTCTGGTTAAACTCAAATACTGAATTCACAATTTCCCTTCGGTTTTCAGACAGTAAGGTCAAACTAAAACAACCAAAGCAGAGCTAACTGCAACATACCATTTTTCTTTAGCTTCTAAAAACTCCAGATTCAAATTTGTGTTGGTTCCCAAATATACCATTTCCAACTGATGTACTTATGCAGCTCTTACAAATGTGATCTTAAATATTTCACTGAAAGAAGCTAATATAATATATATATATATATATATA
>JAVQJL010044122.1:0-10857 GCA_036024295.1 Nannoperca obscura | reverse complement strand
CCCCCACCAGCCAGCCTCATCTCTTTTCAAGCCTCATCACCAACACACAGTACTCCCCACCCCACCCCCACCCCCACCCCCCTATCTCCGCCCCACCACCACCACCACCTCACTCCCCTCCCCAATTTCCTCCATCCACTTTCATGTCCCTGAACAAGAATGAGATTAATTCAGTCCATTTGTAGTAGTAGTAGCTGCTTGTGCAGCTTTAGGTTCCCTAACAGCAGTAGAGACCTCAAATCTCTGTCGGTAGTGGGGAGCTGCTGCTCGTCGGCCATCTCCTCACACTCTGCAACCTCACTGGTGTGTTCTCATTTTCGTGCCTATAGTCTGCTGTGTGAATATGTATGCAGCCGTGCGCACATGTTTCTGCAAATGATTCCAGAGGCACTCTCTTATTCATGGCCACGTGCATCTTTTAAAGCATTTCATTTTGGGAGCATGTTAGTTAAGTGGTTTATGCAACTTTAAGGAGAATGCAAACATTCAGGTGTGAAAGACCACAGAGTAGCTATTAGCTTTTTTTCACGGTGTTGCCATGGCAACTCTGTCAATGAGAGACAGTGATTATTAATATTTCCCTAACACTCACTGAGTTGGAAACTTTCGAGCAATGGTAGATGACAGGAAAGGGTTTCTGTCAGGGTCTCTTAGTCGTCAACATATGACTTGGTCACAACCTTTTTTATGCTCTGTGGTTGTAACCTTTAACTGTAGAGTCTGACCACATATTTGGTCAAACTGTTCAAACACAATGTGTAACACATGGACAAACATGCACACTGGACCAAATCCTGTCCTGGTCCAAGCACCATTTTGTAACTGCAGAAAAGGTTCAGCACAGTCTCTCAAATGTGGTCCAAAACCCAATCAGTGGTGTCTAAAGGAGACACATCAGTGGAATAACACAATCAACCTGCTGTAGATTCTAAACAAAATTAAGTTTTCTGTTGTTTCACAATCGATTTTAGCCTGTTGCAGAGATTTGAAATTTCACGTAATCTGCAAAAACGCATCAGAAATGGCTTTTGGTGTTGGATCAAGTCATGGAGAATGAAGAAAGCAATCAAGATACATGTCCAAAAAAAGTAAGAAAACTGATTCAACTTTTGGAATGAATTGCACTGTATGTTTATGCGTCAATGCTTCGCAGATGAGTAACTTTCTAAAAGATTGGTCCAACAAGAACGGCATATCTTATACAGTAGTCCGGGCTCTGTTTCCCAAAACCATCATAAGGATTAACTCCTAGTGTGTAGTTAAGACCTGCGTCTGTTTCAAGCATTTGGACCAAGCAGATACAATAACTCTTCTGTTTTCAGTTTATTTCCAAATCAAGATACCACCTAGTTATTTTAAGCCACTTGTCGTAGCGTGTGAGGATCGATTTAAAGAGCCGAGGGACTTTCAAACAATCGCAAGCTGCTGGTATGTTTTAGGCACGATGCGCTGTAGGTGAGGCCAGGTGCCGCTCTCCTGCAACTCTCGTGTCAGATCACACATCTCCCGCTTCACTTCCTCAGACGAGAAGGGGAAAAAAGAAGCTCCCAAGGGTGAAACTGAAAGTGAGAGAAACAGGTTGCCTTCTCTCCAAGGTCAACAAGCTGTCACAGTCAATGAGCCTCTTCAGTCTATGAGTCAACCAGGCACAGGATCACTTGCAAGCATGAATTTGTCATAAATGATGCCGCCCTCCGACCCCATCACAGGCCTGACAGAAACACAGTCATACATAATAACCCCATGAGCTTAATGGGAGGCTTTTGACTGAGTCATACAGGATGTCCTCAAAAACTTGTTTACTTCTGATCTATCCCAGGTGGGGGGGGTTTTCTGCTCCTGTACTTGACCGCGTGAGCGGTCTCTGAGACACCCTTTGGTGCTGTCTGTTTGTGTTTACCCCTGCGGACAAACTCCAGCTTCATCAAGGGTGCTATGGAAAGGACAGTGTGTCATGAGGGACCGAGCAGCACGGTGCCGCATTGTTTTAGAGCCTGGATGAGTCACGGAAGACAAATCAGGGTTGGTGGCATTTGAGAAGGCTGGTCCATTGCATTAGGACGGCACCGTTAAATCAACAGTGGGATTATAATGCGTTCCCATGATGCCTGTTATAGCAGGTCAGACAAGAAATTCATTAAGGCATAATTTAACCTAATTACCTGTGAGACTCTGCAGTTACATGTTATGATTTTGTGAATTTGTTTTTGTAGGAGAAGAATATCTTTCCTCTGCCATCTCTGCCAACCTTCCACACGAAACTGATGAAGTTTAAATCCTCAAAACATCCAGCCATATCTATAGCACCTAGTACACAATGTGAGTGCAGCATCGCAATGACTGTTTCAAGTAATTTCTATATGACTCACCAAAGAAATTCATCAAAAGAGCACACAGTAAAATTTCCATCTGCTTTAGTCATGGCTGAATTACTTTTCATCTATAATGTAATTTCTCAGTGAGATAAATGCACACTTCAATTATTTGTTCCTTTGACAAAGTCTAAAATTCAAACGAAGCGCTTGACATTGTGTAGATTTAAACTGAAAATGTGGTCAAAGATATGTGAGCAAAAATGGCCCACCCCACCCTACGCCACCCCACCCATCTCATTCAGGTTTTACCACATTTCAAAATAATGCTTCTCAGTAGGGTTCAGCTTTCTCTGAGAGCTGCCTTTGATTTTTTTTCTCTCTCTGTACTGATAAAAGCAAAATTACACAAGATTGCCCACATACAATAGAGGCAGCTATAAATGCCATCATTTTATTTTTGACTTTCAGCACACATCTTCTACGTTTGTCCCGTATGTGAATGTCAAGTGTGGGCAGGTGACAGACTCCGAGCATAATCCGTTTATCCTCCCCGCTCCCCTTTTCTCTCCATTTCCACCTCTGTCTCTCTTTGTGTCTCGCTCGTTCCCTGACCACCCTCACACACACTGCCAACGTGAGATAGCCACATCTGTGTGTACAGTGCAGTGTGTCATGGGTGATAATACGTGACGTATGCGTCACGTGCCAGCGGTTTTAGGGTTCCACTAGAAGCTACTTATTCTTGTTATCATTTCTAGGCATCATCATTATCAGCTGGAACAGACGCGACGGGTCCCTCTGCGTCATTATTCCCCCCAAAACCCCTAAAGCTCTCGCCACCAAAGCTTCCCACAATGTAACCAACAAAGGAGGGAAGAGAACACGTTGAAAATCACTCTGGCACTCTTTCAACGTCCCTCCCCTCATCCATCCCCTCATCCATGGCCTGCAACACCCCCCTCCTCTGTGTACCCTCTGCACTCTGTCTCCCTTCTTTTTTTTTTTTTTGCCTCTCTATCAAATGTTCACTTCTTTTGTTTCATCTCTTTCTTGTTCCATTGCACTCTATCTTTCTTTGTGACACGCTCTGCCCTCATCCATTCTCTCTGGCCGCCATTATCTAAACTACCCATCTCCTCATCTTTCCTTCAATTCCCCTCTCTGGTAGTCAGGGAAAAAATTCACAACCTACACACACAGATAAATGCACGACCCGACACACACACACACTCAGTGACACTGTGTGTGTATATACTCTCACCCCTCCCAAAACCTTCTTCCATGCACCCCCCCACCACCACCTTCTACTCTCTCCAAACCCTCTACCCCCCCACCCTAATCCTAATCACACCACCACCACCGTCATCAGCCCTTATCTCACTCCACCAAATCTGCTGTGACTCAAAACAATTTCCTCTCATTTGCGATTTTACTGCCCACCCCCGCCTCCTACACCTCCATCAACCCACCTACCCCCTTCCAATAAACCCTCTCCACCTCCTCAATACCCCATCGCTACCCATCAGGCGCAAACCCCACCCAAACGCACACAAACACAAACACATATACAAATGCACTCACGTACACACACTCTGACCGGTCGCCATTAAGAATGACGGCTCATCATGTGTAAGCGGTGACTTGCCACTGTCATCCAGTGGAGCCTGAGAAGAACTGCAGTGTGACGTCACGGCGGACGCCGGCCCCGCTGGTTGGTGGAACATATTTACGTGTCTGTGGTTGGGATGGGGGAGCCAGAGGAATACAATTTGGTGGGTGGGTGGACCCGGTGGGCCTTGCTGCATCACTGAACCAGGAAAATGAATGAGAGCTTACACTAGGTGTCACCCCCTTCCTCTCCCGTTGGCCTAAGCTAATTTCCCTTTATCTTTTCTGTTCTTCTCTTCTCCATTTGGCCCACGAGGCAAAGAAAACTGTTGAAATTGCAAAAATTAACAGAGTTTGACAATATGTTCGACGGTATGTTGACTGTGTTTAATGACTTGAAGCTGCTGAAGGAGAAACAAATGTTTATATCATTTGATTAAATGATTAGAAATCCATTCAAAGTTCAGTGAAGCTGCCTGATGTGCCAGAAATTTTGAGCGTTTGAATTTCAACAAGAGCAAAACAGCACCACCCAATGGGAGGTTCTCAAAGCCACAACCAGATAGAGGAATGCCTCACTGAGAAGAATATAATATAGTACATGATGAGGTGACAGGATACAAGCATGTGTGTGTTTTACAGTGACAGACTCAGCGTTACGTCATTGAGGGGAAAATAAACGAGTCTGTCTCTGAACAAGAAACATAACATTAGCACTTTCTTGAAATGGTTTGACAGCCAACAGGAATCACAAGCCTGTTTTTTGTCTAGCAGACAATGTGTAGTTTGTGCTCGTGATGGGAATTTCAAATATCGCCTTTGGCTTTAATTGGTCATGTAAACTAGGAATATGCTGAAACTGCTGTTCCTCGGACACATTATTATGTTGGGCATATAATGCAATAACAGTTCATAGTGAAATATAAGCATCTATGGAAGACGGTGTATTGTAATCATCAAGCTTCATGATCTTCACATGCTGAAGATACGGAAAAGTGTCACGTTGTTTTCACAGTGTGATTTGATACATTGTGTGAAATATTGATCATAGCCACTTTAAAGCTGCTCTAATCAATATTTGTATATTACCAGTGGGTCAGATGACTGCATGTAAAGTAAAAGAGGTCACTCGCAGTGACAAACCCACAGACAGTGATCACCAAAATCTGCAATTCCACTCAGCCTTTTAGCATCTTTCAGCTTATTGTTCTGGTTTTATTGTCCACACCAAAATTGAGGCAGCATCAAAACTTAGACAACAATTGAAAGCTTGTAGGTATGACTAAATCTAAATGGCTATATGCAATATATACAAAAAATAGTACACAAATACTAGTGCAAATACACAGATACCACAGCAGGCTGAGCCTCTATGACCTGTGACAGTATAATCATATCCTTATTACGTATCTAGATAATGTGCCATTTACCTGTACTGTTTAAGTCATTTTTCACTGTGGTAAAAAGGTAACTTTGAAGCAGTGGGAGACCCTTTTCATTTTGGATCTTAGTCTTTCATTACTCAAAATTCAAAGGTGCACAAAATGTACTTTTCCTACCTCATTCTCTACAGTAAAAGTACAGTCACCGTCATACCTCCCACCTGCCGTCAATGCCCTTTTAAGGTCAGGGATAAACAGGGTGAAATTCCTGTTACTCATACATTGTGTTAATAAGCATGTGTATTCACACTTTGACCAAAACTATTTCAATTTGGTTAAACAGTAAAGCAGTGCACCAGCATACTGTATATGCCCACTCGCACAGACAGAGAGCAAGGTGGGCAGACATTGCCTTGCCTTGCCTTGGTTATTGATTATTATCCAGGTAATTGGTTATTGATTACTCCCAGCTTTCTTGTCTGTTGCTGAAGGGAATTGTACGTTACGAACATCATTCAGTTTGGGATTGAGTTCTGTTTTCTGCCAAATCTCATTTCAGTATGGAAGATTTAGCTACAAAAATCGCATGTAGAGGAGTAAATGGACAGTCCAGAACAGACGAATCACCTCCTGCTGCTCACAGTATTGACTCACGCTGTGAATCCTGGAAAAGCACCAAGCTCTGGGTATCTGTGGATTACAAGAATGAAACAGTTCAGTTTTCAAAACTGGCAGGACCCGTGGTAAGATTGTGTTTAGATGTGTCAATTGACAAGAATCTAATTTGACTCCACCAGACTAAACATTAAATACAGGGACATCCATCTTGTTGAGGCAGTTAGGATTATATATTTTTAAAACCAGCTATTATTTAGAGTAGTTTACAGTGTAGGCCACTTATTACCACGATAAAAGTGAATATTGCTTTTAAATTGAAAATGCTTTAATTGCTATGTCACCTTTAACATGAGGATTGTGGTACACCAGTAAATCTTTTCAATTTGCCTCCTGTTTTATTATAACAATAATTAAAATATTAATAACTCCAAACCATTGGGACTAATTAGAAAAAGAATTGCCTTATTGATGTGGAAAAGGTGTACTTTTGGTCAGTCTTCACTTTGATGAATAGAAGAAAAAACTCTGTTGTCTTTCTTTTAAGTTTAATTCAACACAGATCTGTTAACAGAGAATTTGCACACAGGGGCACGGTCAGATACCAAAATCTTGAAGTCTTAAAGAATAGCACCCAGTCTTATATCATCTTGGAGGGGGGAAGAAAACAATTATGTTTAGCTCTCAATGTCAAAGTGTGTCTCAGTACTATTATCATCAAGGGAGTCTGGAAATTCTCCAAGGTCCATCTTATCTCTAACTCCGGACATGCTTGCATCTCCTAGAATAAAACATACCTAATGTGAAGGGCACTGAGGCATCTCCAGTCAGCTATATGTCAAGCTCAGTATTTGGATTCCTTAACCATTCATTTCTTCCAGACAGTGTGATAAAAGTGTGGCCATGATATGTAGCATTTAAACTAAAACAGATTACACTCTCTCACTGGCCTAAATTAATGCATCAGAGGTGTCACTAGGTGTCACTGAATTAGCAATTGTTTAAGAAGAAGTTTCAAGTTATAAACATATATATACTGTATAAACATTATATCAAATTCCTAGACTTGCATATGCATTATTATAACAACATATATATAACAAATGTTAGATCAAAGATATGTTTCAAACAGTATTTTCAATATACCATAGAAGTAAGGTGTATTTGCAAGTGTCTCCTTAACAGAAAATTAAAATTTTGTGAGGAAAAGAAATCATTCAGAAATTCAGAGAACCAACATGTATTAACTGTTCACCAACTCCTATTCATTGCACAAACGCAGAACTTGATAGACGCGGACATTTAGTTTCCTTTTGTGCAAACCTTTTGATGCCAAAGGCTGTCAAAAACCTACAATAGCAATCGCTAAAATTATTTTATAAAGAAGAAAAGAGAAGTAGTAAAGATGTTTAGAAAAGAGCTGCAGGAAATACCAAAGCATAACACATGCCGGCTGCCAGAGCAAATAAGAACTTTTTTCTACCTCAATGCCCTTTGAAACAATGCTTTTGTAAATATAAATAATAATTCGATCAGCTACTGTATGTGTTGCATGTGGAGATTATTATTTCATTCATGTTTTCAAGTGTTTTTATAGCTATGAAAATGAGGGAGCATGATTTTGTTTTTCAGTTCATTTCACAGTTGATGAGCTTCCTGATCGGTTTCGTCAGCATGGTGTTCTGCGGTCACCTGGGGAAAACAGAGCTGGCAGGGGTGGCATTAGCAATAGCGGTGAGTGATCTCGCTCCAGTTTTGTTTCTGTTTTTATTGGCATTCTGCACTCAAGGATCACAGCGTTGCTTTTGAATGTCACTATTTATTTTATTCAGACATTTATATATCAAAGCATGAATCTGTTTTTTATTTTCTTTCTGGACTGTTGTTTAACAATGTTTCATTTCAATATAGGTAATAAATGTCACAGGTATTTCCATTGGCTGTGGTTTGGCATCCGCATTTGATACTCTCATATCTCAGGTATTCAGCTCATCTTATTTATATAACCAGGTCAGTCCTGACCAGTTCCTGCTATGCTCACAGGATGCTCTTTCAGATTTGTCAGTTTTGCCCTTTTCCTTACACAAGTATTACTTTATTTCCCTGTTCCTCTTTCTTGCAGACTTATGGGAGTGGTAACCTAAAGCGTGTAGGAGTGATACTCCAGAGGGGTGTTTTGATTCTGCTTTTAGCCTGTTTCCCCTGTTGGGCCATCCTCATTAACACTCAGCCCATTCTGCTGGCTGTCAGGCAGAGAGCAGAGGTCGCCAGGTGAATCATTTCCACTTAGAAGCACAAATGCTATTGTATGGTGTTGAAATGCTAAATATTCACTTCTGAATCAAGTCATTCAGTATAAGTTTCCTTTTTTTTGTCTGCCACAAAGACTCTCCCAGCTTTATGTGAAGATCTTTATGCCTGCTCTGCCTGTGAGTTCAGCTTCCTCTGTGGTTTTTACAAAATGTTTTTTGTATCACCATCCATATATGCTGTATTGAATGGTTGTTGTGTTGCATTATTGATCTAATTAACCCCCATTATGTTGGATTCTGCAGGCTGCCTTCATGTATCAGCTGCAGGGGAAGTATCTTCAGAATCAGGTGCATCGAATGACTTTAAGACCACTGGTGTGAAACAAAATAATGACTGAAAGTTTGTCAGTAATGAGATCGTTCCGTGTGTGTGTGTGTTAGAAAGGAACGTGTACTGTGAGAAGGTAACAAACATCAGGTGCACTGATGCATTGAAATGGGGTTGTTTTTTTTAACAGCTTGCTCTGGCTCACAGGGCATCATGTGGCCCCAGGTGATATCTGGAGCTACTGGGAATGTCTTAAATGCCATAATCAACTACATCTTCCTCAATCTTATGGATCTTGGGGTCGCGTGAGTACTCCCACCATACTCATAATAGTGTACACTTTAACTGAGACATAATCTTTAATATTTTAGACTAATCCCTGTATCAATAGTCAGCTGGAGGCTTTATCTAATGACTTCTTTTGTATGTGTGATTGGCAATGACTATCCTTTAGTGTAATTTGTTTTTCTACTTTTTGTTGTTGTTTAATCCTCTTGACACTAATAAAGTGGATCTGCAGCTGCCAATGCTATTTCACAGTACTCCTTGGCTGTGTTCTTGTTTGTGTACATCTGCTGCGGGGGACTGCACAAAGCTACATGGGACGGTAAGCTGAGGGGATTAAATTACTGTAGGTATAACTTTTCATTTGACCATTACTTCCTTAATCATCTCTTGAAACATCTCTGGATGTAATTTGGTGCTAATTATCAGGAAAATTGAGACGAAGTTCTGAGTCAGAAGAATTTCTTAGAAAAAACAGCTCCATTTAAATGTAAATGCTCCAAAGTGTAAATATATTTATTGTTGTAAATTTCATCCTTCATATGTGGTCACGTTTTTAGATATTCAACGATTTATTACAAAAAACATAACAATTTACTGGAATTAGTTAGTTGGATGAGGTATAAATACATTTCACTGAATTCATTGTACCTTCTATTATCTCCTAGGTTGGTCAAGAGACTGCCTACAGGAATGGGATACTTTCCTCCACCTAGCCATCCCAGGCATGCTGATGCATTGCCTTGAGTGGTGGCTGTATGAGATCGCAGGGTTCCTGGCAGGCGTAATCAATGAGGTTGAGTTGGGAGCTCAGTCAGTTGTTTATGAACTGGCCGCTATCGCTTACATGGTACCTCCCTTAGATTGCTTTTTTCTTGTAGTTAGGATATTTTCCTTAATCTAAATAACTTCATATAGTTATAGAACACAATATATGCTTATGTAATATTTTTGTTGATACCTGAATGGTTTTGTTTGAAACCCAAGAATCTTGGTGTTTTACTATATTTGTTTACATTTACTTCATCCTGTCCCACAGTTTCCAATGGGTTTCTCTGTTGCTGCCAGTGTTCGGGTTGGAAATGCTCTTGGAGCTGGGAACACAGAGCAAGCCAAGCTGTCCAGCAAGGTCTCCCTCATCTGTACATGTATGAATCAAATATGTAGCCTGAAAAATCTCCACCATAACTTATTAATACAGCAGGAGCACTCCTTGGATCTGTTCCTCTGATCTACAAACCAAACAAATTTCAAAGTCATGTGTCCATTTAAATTTGCTGCAAACATTTTCTGTTGTCCCTGCCACTGCGCTGATACACCGATCAGCCATAACATTAGGACCACTGACAGGTGAAGTGAAGAACACTGATTATCTTGTTGCAATGGCACCTGTCAGTGGGTGGGATGTTGTAGGCAGCAAGTTCAATTTTTTTCAAAAAATTCATATGTTGGAAGAAGGAAAAAGTTTAAGGATGTGAGTGACTTTGACAAGGGCCAGATTGTGATGGCTAGACGACTTGGTCAGAGCATCTCCAAAGCTGCAGCTCTTGTGGGGTGTTCCCGGTCTGCAGTGGTCAGTATCTACCAAAAGTGGTCAAGGAAGGAAAACCGGTGAACCAGCGACAGGGTCATGGGCGGCCAAGGCTCATTGATGCACGTGGGGAGCGGAGGCTGGCCAGTGTGGTCCGATCCAACAAAAGAGCTACTGTAGCTCAAATAGCTGAAAACGTTAATGCTGGTTCTGATAGAAAGGTGTCAGAACACACGGTGCATCGCAGTTTGTTGCGTATCAGACTGCGTAGCCGCAGACCGGTCAGGGTGCCCATGCTGACCCCCGTCCACCACAGAAAGCGCCTACAATGGGCATGTGAGCATCAGAACTGGACCACAGAACAATGGAAGAAGTTGGCCTGGTCTGATGAATCACGTTTTCTCTTATATCATGTGGATGGTGTGTGTGTGCGTCGCTTACCTGGGGAAGACATGGCACCAGGATGCACTATGGGAAGAAGACAAGCCGACGGAGGCAGTGTGATGCTTTGGGCAACGTTCTGCTGGGAAACCTTGGGTCC
>JAVQJL010044121.1:0-18806 GCA_036024295.1 Nannoperca obscura | reverse complement strand
TATATATCTTGTGGCTGTGTTTTTTGTGTGCATATTCTCTCTCTCTCTCTCTCTCTCTCTCTCTCTCTCTCTCTCTCTCTCTCTCTCTCTCTCTCTCTCTCTCTCTCTTTCTCCCTCTCTCCGTCTGTCTCTCTGAAAATCAGCCAGATCACGATGTAGAAGAAATGCACTTCTAGGCCAAGTTTCATTGCAGACCGAGGTTATTAAAGATTATATGACACAATGTCAGGGCCTGGCTGAGTGGCTAGTGTAAGTATAGACTCTTTGATTAGTCCTCTATACACACCTAATTACTGGTGTCATTTTATAGCAAGCTGTTGTGACGGTGGGCAATGTGTCATTTACAGGACCAAGCTGTCCATGGATCTACTGAAAGTGGTGTAAAGCTAAGGTGACTGTGAAAGTGTCCTAACTGGCAGTTTAAATCACTCACGGTGTGAGTAATTTAAATAAATAAGAGCTTTGTTTAAACATATACATAGTTCCCAGCTTGCACGTTTCTGACTTCAAGACCTAGATAATAATTAAAATAACGCTTCCATGTGACACATTTTGGCTGTCACCTCTGTGTCTCTCTGTGTGTCTCTCTTTCTCCAGCTCCTTAGTGTAGCTAGGAATGCAGAAGTGCCACTTGCAGACTGCAGTGTGCAGAGAGCCCTAAAAAGGGAAGGAGTCTCACTCTGATTCCTGGCAGCTCGTGGAGCAGTGGAGGCTAAATTAGGCCTGGTTTCATTGACTTCCAGCCCCCCGAGTCCCAGCAGCCCTGCAGCCCAGAGAAGGAGAAGCCAGCTGGTGCTCAGGGCCTCTGAAGCCTTCTCAGAGCTTCTCCAGACACTGCCTGGGTAAGTTAAAGGGTCAGATGGAGAGATGATATGTCTAAAAAGCTTGATTTCGAGAGATTGCATCTCTTGATAATATTATAAAAGTAAATGGAAAAAGAAACATGGATAACATGAAAGGTTCTGTGATGTTTAGCATTTTAACATCAAATAATCATTACCAGATTAACTTTGTGGCAGTGGGTAACAATCTTTTTGACCCCTTAAAATAAGGCCTTCCCTTGTAACCCAACAAATCTGGCCGATCAACTAAAGATAAATTAATTCCTTTTCAGTTTGGTTCCTCTGAGGGATTTTAAGAAGCTGGAAGGTGTATAATTTCCCAAGAGAAAAGGTACAAATTGGAGACATAATTTTGTGTATCAGAAATGTTTGTTTTTCTTTAGATTTTTCCTCATCTTGTGACCCCTCAGATTTATTTTGGGACTCCATCTGGGGTCCAGACCCCTAGGTTGGTAACCACAGATATATGGTTAATAGGTATTTAACTTCATATATAATTATGAAATAACATTAAATAGTGTAGATGCATTTCTATTCTTGTTTCATAAAAGGTGACCAAAAGTTTTGTAGTTGTCTAAATAGTAGCTTTAAGAATGTAGTATGTAAACAATATTATTTTTACAATTTTAAGCATTATGCAGAATTTTTGAACTATGTGGTCTCATATTTGAAAGACTGTGACAATGACATTAGACCGAGGCTGCAACTTTCCTTGACCTTTTTTGTTTATGGTACATTTATATCCCAAGAATTTATGAGTAATTTAATAATGATATATTACGTTCAACAAATTAACTGCTTTAACCATCAAGCAACCTGCTCAGTATGTTTTTTTCTGCTGATGAAACACTCTGCCTCCCACTCTCTTCTGCTCTTTCCCCTTTGCTGCGCTGTCCAGTGTGAGTGACCGTTTCTCTTTCTCTGTGCTGGCAGGCGGAGACAGGTGCTGAGTGCTGCTGAGTGTTGCTGTGTGTGGGCTCCAGGGGCCTGGTTCGACATTCCAGTGATAGTTTGATAGACACAGTCCTTGGGAGAGGAAGACGGGGAGGCCAAATGCCTGCACCAATCTCACAGACGTAGAACTGAGGGAGTAAGTGAAATCCTGTGATGATGTACCTGGGAGGATTGTGATAACATACTGCAAGTTCCCTCAACAGCAGCCTTTACAACAGCCCACTTCCTGATTTAAAAAGCAGTTTCACTCTTTATCTCTCAGGCTGCAAACTGGTCTAATGTCACAGGCACTTCCTTTTTTCACACACTGACAGGCTTTCAACTTGCGTACATGTCTGTGTGCATATACACTAGACACAAAACGTGTACAAACAGTATCCCTCAAAATGGAGGGAAAGAGGAAGTTATAAAAAGGGGATGCAGAGAGAGGCGGGGAAAATAACAAGGTGACCATATTTGGCATCAAGAGATAATGCAAGCAGAGGATGCAAATGAGATAAGGAGTGGTTGTCATGGAGACTTGTTGTTGCGCAGTGATGGTTCGCTGTAAACCTGACCACATTTGTGGTATGGCCGTTGCTAAGCAGACAGTGCTATTATGAGAGTGAGAGATATGAGAGTGAGAGAAGTAGAGGAAGAGAGAAATGAAGATGTTACTTTGTCCCACAATGCATTGCGTCAGTGTGACCTGGGTTGAAGTGGCTTTGCCTGTCCCAGTGGCACGTCAGCGATAGACAGACACGCAGGTAAGCTAACTGGCTATAAAATAACAATCTGTAGGATTAGTGTTTGCTGAAGACTTTTGGTATTAATCAGTGCTTTTTAGTAATTTGTTTCATAGGATATCATAATTGTTTAATTGGCGATGATTCTCTCTTTTCAACAAACAGAAGTTCTCTGATACTTTGCGGAAAGTTTCGCAGCTGTGGGGAAGCCAACTTTCGCAGTATTTTTTTCTTTATACAACTTTGTCAAGTGTTTCTCTGTACTGTGAAGGTTTTGGGGTGTAAGGGGAGTTTATTTAATATTTGCAGCAG
The DNA here is from genome assembly GCA_036024295.1 of Nannoperca obscura. Classification (NCBI taxonomy): domain Eukaryota; kingdom Metazoa; phylum Chordata; class Actinopteri; order Centrarchiformes; family Percichthyidae; genus Nannoperca; species Nannoperca obscura. Next base: position 15,973 of record JAVQJL010044121.1, on the reverse strand, counting down.
TATATGTGCTCGCTACATTTAAATAGAGAAATAGCTCAGAGCTAGAGTGAAAAGCCTCTTTGCAAAGGGTGTTTCCATTCGTTTTCTTTTTATCTCCAAGATAAGCTTCAAGCTTGGATGGTGCATACACACGCACGCGCACACACACACACAATGGTGTCAGATGGGGACAAGACAGTGTGCTATTTCCTCTCTCTGTATTTCAAACCTGACAGCTTGAATTGCACCTGCTTCCCCTCTCTGCGTCAAAGTGGAAAGAAGTTAAGAGAAAACCACAAAGTATGCAGCAGGGAAACATGACTGCAAATCCGCACCAGAAAAATTGTATTTGTCAGCATACAAACATTTACAACTTGTCCCACTTCCATGTACATTTTTAGTCATGTGTAACATATTTATTTAAATGGGGTACTCCTCACGTTTTTTTAAGACACAATTAACAGAAGTTGTTTCAAGTTTAAAAATGACCTAAAAGAAATTGCTTTCTCTTTCTGCAGCCGCTAAAATAAGCTGTAGTGAAATGGCTGACGCTGAATGCAGCTCCCTGCTGTGGGCCTTTCTGCAAGACCATGTACTGTTGCCGTTGTGATGGTCTGTAATGGGAGTGTAATGTGTATTTGTGGCCTTCATGATAGATGAGCCGTCAGAGTTTGGCACACAAAAGCTAGGAGACATTTCCTCAGTGGAGTGAGAATTCACATCAGCCAGCCAGTGTCATTTACAAAGAGCTGGGAAATAGCAGAGCGCTGAGATTATAGGCAAGCTTATGCTGGAAAGTTGAGTTCATCATGGAGGAGGGAGAGACAATAAGGGTGGATAAAGGTGAAGGGTTAGGATTTGATGGTTTAACAGAGTCAGAAAGGTCACCCATACTAAACAGTGTTGGGTTAGGGGGTTAGGGACTGATGAAGATTATAGGGTGAGAATATTCCAAGATCCTTGTAACACTAGTATTTCACTCTGCTCTTTAACAATGTAGTGCTTCACATTCATAAATTTATTGGATTTTCAAAAGACAGATAAAAAAAGAACAAATCCTATCCTGCAACTCACATAATGCAACTTGATAATGACATTTTTAGGATTACGTTCTCAGACTTGACAAAGCTCCCTCCACAGAAGACATTATGCAACTGTTATGCTGCGTAGAACTCCCCATGGCTAGTTCACCGATCTTGATGTGTAAAATCGGTGGTATTCCCCTTTAACTGTACACACACACACACCTCTTCCTGTTTTCAGTTTACTCAACCCCAGTATGTTGATTCCTGTTGCTCTTTGCTCATGCTTAAACAGCCCTACGGCCTCATTGATCTTCTAGAGAGAACAACGGTCACACCACCCTCTTATCTGCGAGATACAAGATATGTGGAGCAGGAAGTTAACATATATGGATGTTTTCAGTTAAAGAAAAATAAACTAGAAACGGTTGTTATATGCAGAATAAAACCTTTAAAGCAATGCTTCTAAAACTAAATGAGCAAACCATCTGGTAACTGCAAAGCTTGGCTCTACTTTAATACTTACATACAAGTGGTTGTGGTTGTTTGGGGGGACATTTAGAGGAACTAAGATGTAGTCATAAGTGAGAGACAGGGAAGAAAAGACTCATAGATAACATATGAAGAATGATAATGAATAGGAAATATAGACTGGCTGGGCAGAGGAGTAAAAGAAAGACGCAGAGACAGAAAGGAGCAGAAGCACTGGCATACACTCAGCTGCAGTAGAAGAGGGGAAATTCCACGTCAGTGTCTGAATTTCTCAGAGAGCCCAGATCTTTGGAGGCGTTGCTAATGTGTCTCCTATTGAGCCAGAGCTGCATCAATCACCATGTTTCTTCATTATAGGTCAAGGAAAACTCCTTTTGGAGGTTAGGGTGACCTGCTGCTTCCATTGATTTGCAGTGTGTTCTAGCAGGGTTGTTGTCCACGACTAGAAATAGATCTCCTCCCATCACTAATGAAGGATGGTTGGAAAAAAATCAAGGCATGCACTTTGCTGTTGTAGCTAATAATGGCACTGTCTATCAAAATACGATCATCTCAGAAAAATAGTACTATGACATGTTCCTTTTGTCTGAGGTATGCAACATGGGTTTTGTTCTCTGAGTGCACAGGCACATTGCACCAGAATATTGGTTTTGTAAAGGGTTAGCACTGCAGCAGGTGCTCTAACGCAGATTGTCACCCGGGGTTTAAAGGCCTGCTGTGTAAATTAGAGATGACTTAACGGCAGATTTGTATCAAACAGAGCTGTCCAGCATTAGAAACTAGTCCAGAGAGAGAGAAGGAAGGGGTGGAACAGAAAGACAGGCTTGACAGTTTTACATTTCAGTGGCATTGGGATTGTTTTTCAGCAGTATTATACATGTATATGAAAATATACAAAAGAAAGAAAGGGTTCTTACATCTCATATTTCACTCAAAAACTCAATCACAGTCAAAGTGAGTGATTCATAGACAATATGCAGGAAACTTGGCATCAGCATCTGCAGCAAGATTCCTGCAGATGCCAAGGCCACTATCTCCATGGCTACCGGATATTGCAGCATAAGGTCCAAATCAAATTCTTGGAGGCTCCTTTAGCCTCTCTGGCTTTCACCTGGATGCACGAGTTGTGGCGGCAAAAGGATTGAGTCAACACCAATACAGGAGAGTTGGCAGCAGCACTTGCTTTAGTGTTGTCTCAGTTAGCATTTTTATAATATGTTGCTGACCTGCAACCAAACTGCGCTGGTCAGCATCTTTTTGAATAGTAATTTCCAGTGTATTTACACACTCTGTGTTACTCTGAATGTATAACCACTGACTAGTGTAGTCCAGTTTGATTTAGTGCAGTTCAGTGTGTCCTGCTTTTATAGTGTGGGCATGAGGTGTATAAGGGTTGCATGCCACAGCAGAAAGGCAGTATGAAAGAGAGAGAGGGGATCCAGACAGAAGCCAGACCTAATCTGTTGCAAACTCCCTGTAAATTTCCTTCCATAATTCTTTCCTTCACACCCATGAATCTATTAATTCTTTCCATCTGCTTCTTTCCTCTATGCTCATCACTCAGCCCTCGTCACTCTATGGCTTTTCCTTGCTTCTATGTTTATCCTGTTACTTATTTCCCTTTTTCTCCTTCTTTATCTTCTTACTGCGCTTTCCCAATGTTTCCTTCCTCCCTCCCTCTCCCCTCTTTCCTTCCTCAGCTGCACTGGATAGGCAAGGGCAGTGTTGCTGTAACTGAGCCAGCACTTCCTGGTGTGGTTTTAGGGGGTGTGACCAGCCTTCAGCGAGGAGGAGAGGGAGGGAGAGGGGACTGCAGGATCTGTATGCCCAGTGCAGTCAGGGCTCCCTCCTCCTTCTCTTCTTCCTCCTCCTCCTCCTCCTCCTCCTCCTCCTCCACAGCTGTTGCTACTGCCACCCAGCGATCACCACTTTCCTTGGGCACCAGACAGACGATCCAGAGGCTGGGGAGTCAGTAGAGACACAGCCCAGCTCAGCCACTTCAAGAGGCAGGGGAGGGGAGACACTAGCGCACACAGCCAACGCTGCAACGCACACACACACACACACAAACACTCCTCCTCTCTCTCTCTCCCTCTCTCTCTCCCTCTCACTCTGGTGCTCGGCTTCGCACAGCTCCTCCACTCATTCGCTGCTGATTCACTCGCTCACTCGCTTGCCTCTCTTCTGCCAGTCGCTCTGCCTTGCTGCGCTCTGCCTGCCTGCCTGAGAATGGTCCAGCCGGTGCCTGGGGGTCTGCTGTCGCGGCCTGTCTGAACACACGCATAAACACAGAGCCAATCGACAGGCGGAAGCACACACACACACACACACACACACAAACACAAACTGGAGAGCAATGTGAGAGGTAAGAGCTTGGTTCATAGCCCTCCTCCTTGTCTCTTTGGTTTATCTAGATATTTCCTCCTGTGTGTGCTGCAGTTTTTACTTTCCAAAGTAAGTGCTTGTACATTGGAGCATAGGTAGAGATATGGGAATTGTTTGCCTTACTGTCTGCTGTGTGTATGTGTGTGGTGTGTGTTCAGTTTGTGGGCCACAGGGTTAATGTCTATTTGTTATGGCTTGTTTTATAGATACAAGCACACACACACACACACACACACACACACACACACACACAGAAAGACACATTCTTGGCTCAAAGCAGACAGTCACACAATAGCTGCTTCCTGAGGGTAGCGCTAGTTAGCAGGAAAATCTGCTTGTGTGCGTGCGTGTGTGTGTTTGAAGGGACGTGGTTGTTCCAGGAAGCAGTGAAGAGGATCAATAGATCGCCCACTCAGCTTTCATTCCGTCCTTCTGACTCAACATTGGACATGTTGGGAGTTATCCTGCAGGGCTTGGTTAACAAGGAGAAAAATTTGATTCTCTTTTACCTCTTCCCTTCCTTGCTGCGCCAGCCTTAAGGGGGAAGCATGGTTTTGCATGTGTTTTTCTACGTGTGTGTGCTGTATAAGGCAAACTCCCGCCCCACTGCATGTAAATGATGTGTGACATGTGAAGCTGCTGCTACCTTATATGGTGAGCACAGTATTTCAGTACAGTTGAGTCTTGCCAAGCATTCCGGGTCGCGGGAGGAGAGAGTGTGTGAGAGGGTGACTCTGTCTGTGGGAGTGTGTGTGTGTGTGTGTGAGACTAAGTGAGTGTTTTCATGTGTCTGACAGAGGGGGAGTAACAGAGAGGAAGAAAGTTGAAGAGAGAAGGAAAGAGGGGCAAGAACGAGAGACAGGGAGAAGGAGACCGAGTAAATGGAGGGATTTTACTTGTGGATGTTTGAACTGGAGTGAAAGTAAGTAGTTCCGTGCTTTATTAAGACTTTGGGAGATATTGTGAGATTGCCCTGCAATGTTTTACTTTCTTTCAGGAGTTAAGTTTATCTGTGTGTATCATGCTACGGAAAACAGACTGAAAATGTTGTCTTACATGCGATAATATCTGGTTATTTGTCAGATTCAAATAGTTATTTTTCAGTTGGTAAATGTTTTTTCAAGCGTTAATCTTTAGAGTCCAAAAACTGTTTTGACTCTGTATTTGACCAGAGGATATGACTCTGGTCAAATACATATGGGAGGTGAAAGCCAGAGGATCTTCAGAGCTTTAGTGTCTAGCCTTCTTTCCCTCCTCTCCCCTCTTTGTCCCTCTCCTCACCACCTCTGCCCCCCCACTCCCTCGCCTCTCTGGGTTTCCTCTTGGTGGTGTGTCCGTGGTTGGGGCGATGATGAGGAATGTTGTTGTTGTGACTTAGAGGGATTCAGGGTGGCTCAGACAGTAGCACACACACACACACACACACACACACACAAGAATGTACACACATGCACAACACAGAAAGATGTGTGGGAGATTGCATTGTTGGGACTTTGTAAAATCCCCAAAGTACCTCTGCTGCAGGTATTCAGTTTATGTCCAGTAGAAGCCTGAGGAACGTGCTGCTGTTGTCATTGTGAATATCGTGACTAATAATTTCAAATATACTATTGCCCTCTCTGTGTATTGTTGTATATGTGTGTGTGTAAACTCAGGTGCAAATTGCTCTGCATTTCTGTGTTTCCTATGATCTAGGATCTGCCCTACAGACAGGATTATGGGCATGGCTGAATTTGCGCTGACAGGTTAAGCCGTTATTACACGAGGGCTTCTCTGTATGTTCCTACTGTGTTATGACCACATGTCAACCCCTCTGAGAAACACTTTAACACAGCGTTTGCTGAGTAAGACACCTTCCACTTAACAAAATTCCAAGCTAAGCTAAAATGAATTGACTTTCACCACTATCGAAGACACGGTTAAGTCCAGACACGGTTAAGTTAACCTACCACAATGTTTACCTACTTTTATTTTTTTCTGGTCGCCAGTAATAATTGTTTATCAGACATTTCAGTATAGAAGAAACAAAGCCATTGTCTACATCTATCTGAACTACACACCAGTGATAACAAGCAGGGCGCGCAACATGTCGAAGCTGCTGTTCGTGGAGTCAGTAATAAGTGTCTAGTTATTTCTTTGTTGTTCTGTCCAGATGTAGACATGTCAACATGAACCTGTCCTTGTTTTTCTTCACCCAAGTTGCATCAGCCCCTGCTTACAGCCTTGACATCTTAAACCTCTCCATCTCTAAAGCAGACAGACAGCTATAACATTTAATAACACACTCCTGCCCCAATAGTCTCATTCTCTCAATCACAGTCTCTTTCCATCTACCTCGCTACCTTGCCTTTGTTGTTGCTGCGACTGCACTGTGGTCTGTTTGCCTTGGTATATTAGAAGCAGGCACCAACACAAGCTAGTGGATGTGGGTACATTTGCGTCCTCCACGAAAATGATTGCCTACATGGAAATTACTGTGATAACGAGCGCAGAAGATAATATTGGTCACTGGCGAAGTATGTTTGCATGTAATATACTGATTAAGAAGCTAAACATGTACTGTGTGCGCCCTGTGGTAATGGCATAAATGATTGGACACTGTGATGCTCAGGAATGAAAAAGTCTGTTCTGTATTTATGTAAATGTGTAATATGATACATAGACACATGCAAAAAGAAACCATTCTAACACATCAGTAAGTGTGGTTTCCGACTGACAGTTTGTGCTACTTTTCAGCAAGTTTTAATTACACAAAACTGCCATGATGTGTTTGGAAAAGACACAAAGTCACAGCAACAATTATGTAAAAAATATAATTGTATGTCTTTTTTTGTCATAGGGATAACAACTAGGTTAAGCAGTACTTGTGTATATATACAGAAAGGTGCAAATAAAAGGGGAAAAACAACAGTAGTAGTAGTTGGTCCGCCATGATCTGCCAGAACAGCGTCAATACAGATTACACGTCTCTAATTTCTACTGGAGGGATGAACATCATTCCTCCTATATTATCATTTTTTTAATCTATCACCATCTGTATATGTAGAAACGAGCCTGACTATGTCTCACCACACTGACACAGGCAACATAAATGTGAGCCAATGAGCTACTCATTAAACCATAAGGCCAGCCATTATTCTCACTGTCCGTTGATTTCACCACATCCTTAAACACAAACACATACACACACAGAGATGCAGTGTTGCACATAGTTAGATACTCACCACAGCATAAGAATACTCTGTGTCAGGACACATAGAGGTTTGTGTGTTTGTATAGGTTTGCATTTGTGTGTCTTGTCAATGTGTGTGTGTGTGTGTGTGTGTGTGCATAGCTCTGTCCATGTATGCTAAACAAGAGATGCAATTGTCTCCAGAGGTTTGCTCTGGAATCAATAGGCATTGTTTGTTGTGCATTCCTAGCCCAAGACTCACTTTTAGAAGCATGTTATTTAATCCAGTGACCAAAAAATCCAGTTAAACTACTAGTTGAGAGGAGACGATGACTTCATGCTCATGACGATAAGGAGGTCAACAACTTTATCAACTATGGTGGCACTCAAATTAGCAAGAAATGGCGTATATTTTATTTTTGCAACACCCTGCGGAGCATGGCTATTCATCAATAACCAATTTATAACATACCAAACCTAAATAGTGAATTCATAATTTATTTTTAATGCAAGGTCCCATCATCAAAAGAAGTGCAGTGTACTCAGGGATGTATGTGGTGTAGAAGGGTTATGGTCGATAGTGCATCAGCCCACAGCCTCTTAGTGTGTGTGTGTCAGTGCGAGAAAGATCAAGAGCCAGCGAGGAAAGCATGCTCACATGTCCATATATGCACTATTTGCACTGGTGTGTGTGTGTACATAAAGGTCAGTGAGGGCAGTATTGACATGCTATATTCTGAGCACATGGAGCAGCAGCAGCAGAAGCAGCAGCAGCAGTAGCAGCGAGGCCTGGGGTGTTGCATTTCCTCCAGCGTCCTCCACTGTGATGACCTGTCTCAGCACACTGTCACCCTGACTCCACCTCTGTCAATATGCTGAAACCTCTCCTTTTACTGAACAGCAGCAAACCAAAGGAGACGAACGCCTCTTTCTCTGCAGTCAAAGCTGAAAATGGGAGCTTAGGTTAGAAGCTATGGTTTGTTAGTTATGTTGCCATAACAGATGTTGCAATATAAGAGTATCTGTCTAATCTGTATGTTCAGCTTAATCTCCACTCATACTCCACCTGTTAACCCCAGTGTATTATTACTTATGTAGTTATATATATTAGAGCCTCCAGTAACTCATGGCCTGTTGGGTTAAGCTATGCTACTAATAATGTGCCACTCAGTCTTTTTTCAGGAAGTCTTACCATAACTGTGAACCACACCCTCTTGATTGTTGCCTCTAGCAGTTAGTCACAATCACAACTTCAACAGCAGCCCAAATGAGCAGAACGCATGTTGTTTTGATTGCTCTAACCTTTCACTCATTTAGGACATGCCTTAATAACGAAACAGCTCTCTGTGTTCGAGACAACCTCATAACGTCCGAGTGCCATCCATCACAGTCCACCGTGCAAATCACTGGCAGGTTTTATGCATAATTTGCGCTTTCAGCGGAGGTGAAGAGTGGATTTTGACAGCCTCCTCAACTCGCTTAGAACAGATTTGTTTTGTGGCTCATAACCAAGAGAAAATAAAAGACAGGCAGGCTTTGCTTTTCATGTCAGAAACTGTTTTTGCCGTTGAGGCATATGCTGGTGTCACATGGACATGAGCTGACGGTGATGTGCTCATACTGAAGACACACTTCCTCTTCTTGCAGCCATGTAATGTTTCTACCACATGTCCTAAAGGGTGATAGGAAGCACACGCTCTCTCACTCTCTCTCTCTCTCTCTCTCTCGCCATCTTCCCTTCCTCCAGTGTGGTTGACCTTGCACCAGCTTGCAAGACCTTGGCGTCTGAGGGAGAGCTGCTGAGGATGCTGGAAGAGAGCGCAGGCCAGACAGTCACATTGAGGGCACAAAGGCCGAGGCATAGGTGGAGCTGGGGAGGGTGGAAAGAGCAAGAAGAACAAAGTAGAGTAGGACCCACTGGTTAAAACAGCATCAATTTTGTGGTTAGAGCAGAGAAGTAGATCATTATTAAACAGTCATCTATTTGAAATGGATACATTGGAGATAAAGAGCACCGACAGTTAAAGTGGAATTAGATAGAGGGAGTGGCATACTAACAAGAAAGACCATAGAGATGAATAAATCAATAGGGGTAGGATGGCCATGTCCAGACATGATGGATAATAATGAGCGGTCATTATCACTCTGGCACTGTCTTACACCATACTACAACGTCTCTCTCTCACAGATATGTGCTCATCTGACTCTAATAGAAACCATAGAAACAGATTCGGAAGCCAGACAGAACGCAGGGGGCGTCAGCTTTTCATGCATCAAGCCATCACATTCTCTCATTTGATTGAAGACAGCCCCTGGCGCCTTCACTTAAAAAAAGAAAAGAAAAGTATAATAGGTGTCTCTGTTGCACCTCATTAGTTCATGTCCAGCTGTGGCTTGAGTTCTGTCTGATGAGTTAAGAAATGATCCTTGCTCACCTGAATTTCACTTATTACAAAGTATATTTGCGCAGTAAAAGCGCGTCACTTTCAGCCCTATCAGACTGAGCTGTAGAAATAAATATATGTAACATCAACATTATATGATATTAAGAACACAGGTCCTAGGACATACAGGGTTACACAGAAAGATCAGACTTGGCTGACTAGACATTTTCACATGCATGAGAATAGAAACATGCCCTTCGTAATATAAACAAAGTTAATCCAGTCGCTCTTAGTCAAAATGTTTTTTGGCATGAAAATATTAAAAAGCTGACATGGAGACATTACTGCTTCTCATTATAAAAATAGCAGCAACTGTGCTCGTGTATGTTGTGTGTGTGTGTGTGTATTGTGGGGGTAGGGCAGTTGTGGCGTTTGTGTTATGATTATGTTTGCACTCCAAAGGTCATTTCTAGCTGTAATGGTACTTTTCCTATCATAGGCGTCATCCAAGGTGAAACTAAGCAGTTCCTTCCTTCACTCTCTCTTCCTCTGTAACATATATCCATATCGCTGGGTCATCATGACCTGGGCTGTACTGCTGCAGGGCTCTGATATAGCGTGTTGCAGTGTTGCAGTGGCGTAAAGTTAGCAGCAGTTCGTAGCATTGCTGAAGTTGCACATGCTTGTTCTGGGCAAAGCGATTTCTCTACACAGGGTGTGGTGAGTTACCCTGCCTTTGTGATAAGAGCAGAATGGCCCCCGGGAACCCAGTCATTCAAATTCTCTGAGCAAACTCCATACAATGGATTCACCAAAAAATAGAAACCACGGGCAACATTAAAAAAACTCTGACCAAATAAAACATACTGCAACCCATTATGTCTACAACATAAATGGTGAATTTGGTTTATGAGTGAAATAATAAACATGATTTTATCACAAGTTCACATCTGTGTGAGATCATCACTGGTATTTTCTATTTAGAAATGCTTGAGTTCATGGAGAATAATATCTAGAATCTTTCATGAAAGGGTGTTTGTTTGAGAAAAATTCAGGAGAAAGAAATTCTGTTCAGGAGAAATCAGGCATTCAGAGAAATAGTTAGTTCAGCCTGTCTGTCTTTCTCGCTTCCTTTAGCAGCAAGCAGGTCAGCCTCCTCTTTGCTCCTCCCTCTGCTCTCACCTGGCGCTCAGCCCAGAATGTTGCTGCAACTCTGCTAGCTCTCATTGGTCCCCACTCTCACACCGCTTTGCAAGAAGGGAAATGACTAACCTCTTCTCCCTCATGCCCTGCCTCGACTTCCCCTATGCTTTCACTCTCTTTCTTTCACCTCTAAACACATTTGCAATGGCCGGCTTTGCTGTACTCAACTGTAAGTGATACAGGTTTTAATTTGATTTTCCTGCATTGACCAGAAGAGATGGAAAGTTGTGAATGACTGCCTTGTTTGTGTGTGCGCGTGTGTGTGTGTTTATGTGTGGCGTGGCGTGATGAGCGTGTGCGCACCATGTGCGTTTAGAGCGCAGGGTGGGTGAAAGTTTTATTTGTTTTAGCTGACAGCCCTGCATTTTTGACATATTCTTAATTCCCACAGATGCGTAGCTTAGCACTGGCATGACTTAAAAAAATACTCCAGGTCAGAAACTCCTCTGACAGATAAACGGAAGAGAAAATAAACCTTGACGTTTTTTTTGGATGTGTATCATCAGACTAATCTTTCTTTCTGTCTTTCCCTCCATTCTCTCTCTCTCTCCCCAGAGGAAGTGCCTTCCCTGATGTCTGCTGCAGCTTTGACCTGCTTCTACAGCTAAAGCTCCACCCTCCCCCCCCCTCCCCGCGCCTCGCTCGCTTGCTGGCACAGTAACACGAGTACACGGACAGCGACCACTCCCTCCTTGCAGCCTTCGCTCCGACCTGCTCGTCCATCCACCACCATCACCATCCACTCCTCGCAGCCGGGCTCCAGCCTAAGCGCCCCTCACCAGACGACCCCGCTGCCTTACCAGCCTTATCACAGCAGCCCAACACACCACCAGGTCCACGCAGCATCTCACCCACCTTGCCTTTAACCTTCGCCTTTGACCCTCTAAGCCTCCACTTGGTCCTTAACCTTCTTGTAGCAGGCTACACCCAGACTATCACCTTTGTTGCCTGCTGCTTCACCGCACCTAACCAGAGGGCTCTGGGTTTGGCCTGTTCGTCTGTTTGCCTCCTTGGCTTGTGAATGTTGAGACTGTTCAGCAAGCAGGAGTGAGAGAGAAGTCGAGCCAAGAGTGGCAACTGAATTGTTAGGCTAAGTCATCTCCTGGATATAAACTCTGCGGTTGAGTGACAATACCATTCACAACATAACGTCGTCCTGCAACATTTCACTTTGGAGCTTACAATCAATAGGAACTTTATTTTGAATGTTTCATTTCAACATTACATACACATATCACAGACTTTAACAACAAATAAACAAAAAAAAAGACCTGAAAGTGGATTAAAACCCCAGAGGTGCTTTATTTGCGCTTGAACAGATTTCAGCTCGGAGTACCTTTTGCAAGCGTATCGCCATGGCGATGAACATGGCACATATCCGTGACACAAAGTGGCTGACACTTGAGGTATGTAGGGAGTTCCAGAGGGGCACATGCTCACGCTCCGACCAGGAGTGCAAGTTCGCTCATCCGGCCAAGAGCTGTCAGGTGGACAACGGACGGGTCATCGCTTGCTTCGACTCACTCAAGGTAAGAAAGGAGAGGTGGTGAGCGGGAAGTCTGGGGGGCAGATCTCAGACAGACGGATAGGCCACAGATATGAGACTGAGCACATTCGGTCTGACAGTTCAGGCAGTGTGAGGGAATATATGGAGTTACAAACTGGAAATAGCAGTAGTCTACAGTTTACATCATGCTAGAGCGCACCATCTGGCCACGACATGTGCTCTCCTTGGTCCCACCTATTTCTGGTCAGGTGACTGCAACATGTGATCAAGGGCACAGAGAGGAGGGGGATGGGGGATGCAGCGTTTCAGATTCAGGAAGCAGAAGTCAGGCATTTGTAACACTGCACTGTGGAATTTTTCTAGGACAGGCAGTGTTTTGGCTGGTGTTTATCACCCTTATTTCAAACAGGAGTCATTTTGGAGTTACTTTACATAACCACTGTTGTATGAATTTACTACATCAGCACAGTCCATCTGGAACTGATACACACTGCTGCATGCCAGTTTTTGAATAAGAAAACACAGATGAATAGGCTTTAACGTGTACAGACTCATATGGATGCCCTGAGCACAACACATTTCAACAGCTAGAGAGGAACGAGGCGATAGCGGAATCATATACATCTCACTCAGTCAAACCACTTCCTGTGCAGAGGCCTAGGGGCAGTAAGAGGGGGTGTCTGTCTCTGTGTGTGTGTCTCTATATGCTTGCATGTTTTAGAGCAAAGTTAGGGACAGATTTGGGGCAACATATGCAGTAACTTTCCATTTTTAGGCAGCAGCAGAAAAGAAAACACCTCTTTTTCTTCCTTTCTCTCATTCTCTCTCTCTTTCACAATCTGTCTTTTTATCGGAGCATGAGATCTCTAGAGATGGGCGGACCTCAACCCAAAGTTTCCAGCATTGACACACACCCACACAGGTTTGGCTGTGTCTGTGTGTTTTACTTCTCTGTGTATTCTGCCCCTGCAGATCTCGGTGACTCGTGGTCATTGGCAGTGTGTGAGCAGGGTAGGGTTAGGATGAGGACAGCGTGTGTGAGTCGACTCATAGAACTGTGTTTATAGCCAGATGTGGACAGAGGAACATTGTCAAGCACAAGCTGAACTCTTCCAAAGTTCCCTCACAATGTGCTAACGCCTGTGTGTGTGTACGAAAAATTACAAGCTAAATTAAATCATATTTTCATAGTTTTCGCCATCATTTCTAGCGGTGGAGATTGCTACCGTCATTCTGGGGAAATGGCAACTTTGCTAAACAGAAGTCGGAAAGGGAAGGTCACATGATCACATAGGTTTTCAACAAACCCCCAAGCCAAACGTATTAGGAGGAGAAAAAAGACAAATTATTACCAAACTGTCTGTTGTAAACACCCATCACAGTTTACAGACCCACTTCCCACTTGATGTATTATATTATACTTATTATAGTATAGTATTATACTATATGCAACTAGTGATATGTGCTCCTTTCCAGTTGAACCTCCTCATAAAGAAGTAGATAATCTTGCTGTTGGCTTGTTTACAACCTGTGTTTTGACCTGATCACTTGAATGCTTATTTATTTACCTCTCAGACTTTGTTGAAGTGATGTTCCCAGATGTCAGAAATGAATAAGTTGAGAAAAATGTTATATTAAGCAACAGAAATGGTGGCCAAAACTACAAAAAGGAAGACCCAATTGTAAGAAACTATAATCTTATCTATCTGGATGTCATGCTCAAATATAGTGGCCATTTGTTGACAACACAGAGGAGCTTTTATCTACAGGCGGGAGGATCTCAATACGTGAACATATGTTTAAATTGTCATTGACACTAAGGCAAAGGTAAGCCACTGGAAAATAGTAGCTGGCAGATAAATGGAGGATTTTTGAAGGAACCAAAGGGCCTATTTTAGTAGTGTGGACTCGTTTTTCACTAGGACTTATTGTCCTTGCATTAATTGAGAAGGGTGATGCTTTTTCTTAACTCTTTGCCCCATTTTTTCCACTGGTAATGAAAAACAGAGGAGGTCTCTAAAAACCCACAGTGGAAACAGCAGGAGAAATCAAGAGAGAGGGAGGGAGAGAGGGAGAGAGAGAGAGAGAGAGAGAGAGCGCAACATAGGATGGAAGAAATCAGAAGCGAAGGCTGTTGATTTGTTAGCTGCATGAATACGCCAGAAGACACGTTCACCACATTGTTAAGAAGTTCCTCTTGTTCAGACCCACAATCCCACACACTGAAAAACCTACTTCACTTTCACCCAGGTGGAGTGGTTGAAATAGGGCAAATTCTCTATTTAATTGTGTTATATGAAGCCACATTGCTTCCCATTACTAGTCTTGCACCCCCCTACACCACACACACACACACACACACACACACACACACTCACTGCACCTTCTTGGACACATGTGCGCACACTTTCTGCCCATGAGAGAGGATCGGCCTTCTTCTTGAGAGGTGTATAATTAGAACAGGTCTCACATGATCACCAGTGCATAGCTGAGCAGGTCACACCCAAACCCAGTCATTTCCCCAACAGCCACTCTCTCTCTCTCTCCCTCTCTCTCTCTGGCCTCCTTTTTAAATAGCGCACACAAACATACAAAAGTATGCACGAACAGACATACTCAAACACACAAAAAACCCTGTGTCCTGCACTAAACCACACTTGTAGAGTCCATGCTGAGGGAATTAGGGAATATATTTGTACCAGAAATAGCAAAAAGAGTTAAATCACAATTTTTCATGGGAAGATGTTCATGGCAGTAATCAGATGTGGATAATGTACCCCCAAGCAAGACAATTAATCAGAGCCAAGTTTTCATCTAGGTCACAGAATTAAAACTGTGTGTGTGTGTGTGTGTGTGTGTGTGTGTGTGTGTGTGCACTGACAATATAACTGGCCTTAGACTTGGACTTAACCTCAGAGAGCAGCCCTTTCTGTTGCCTGTGTATCTGGTTGGTGCAGCACAGACAGCTCAGCTATGTTGAAGCAGGGTAAATATTTGGAGAAAGATAATGGCTGCCAGAACTCCCTGATTTAAAGTCAGCTTCGTAACTATGTCTAATAATGATTAGCCACTGAACAGACAGGTTATGAAAGATACGCTGATTCTAAATCTGTACAAACGATTCATGTTTACAGCTAAATATTTAGATCTGCTCTAATGTGAACACAAACAGAGTAACTGATGATACAGGTGGAAACGTGTGATGCAGCATGTTGAACTGTAGAAAATACAAGGAGGAGAGTTTAAAACGTCAATGATATGTAACCTACTTTTCACCTGCAGTAGTTGTAATCACTTTGTGTTACTTGCTTCACCAAAGCATTCCTAATCAGATTGGAGTATAATAGTCAGCTCAGGTTGCAGCAGCTAATGCCTGCCTCATTAGTTTATAGTAGAGTGAGTCTGATATAGGTTATTCTCTACAGTAAATTAACTTTAACACTGCAGCTCCACCTCACCCACTCAGAGGTAAACTTCCATCTAATTTCAAGTACCATTCTACTGTTATTTGATGCAAGCCTATTCTAGTCCACGTCGCCTTGACTCATTTTCCTTTCCGCCATTGCTTGTTTTCATTTTCCTCCCATCTTGGTAACTCCTTCTACTTGTTTTCCCGCTCGGTCTGGTTTTTTGCCTCATTTACTTCAGGCCACACCCATCCCTGGGCAGGATGGTTCACATTACACCCTGGTAGACCCCCACCTCCCCAGTCCCCACACACAAACACACACACACACACACACACACATATATATATATATATATATCTATATATATAAATATATATATATATATATATATATATATATATATATAGATATATATATAT
>JAVQJL010044120.1:0-48004 GCA_036024295.1 Nannoperca obscura | reverse complement strand
CTCTCTCTCTCTCTCTCTCTCTCTCTCTCTCTCTCTCTCTCTCTCTCTCTCTCTCTCTCTCTCTCTCCCTCCCCCTCCCTCTCTCTGGAGAGGGGCACACATGTGGAGAAGAGAAGTGTGTATGCAGCAGGCGGAAAGGGGAAGAAGGCGGAGTTGTGTTGTGTACTTTAACGGGTTGTGGAGAAACCTGCCTGTCCGCTTGGAGCTGAGGGAGGAGGAGCCTGTGGGGTGTGGGACTCCAGACAAAGGAGACATATACACACTGACACTGGAGCGAGCAGACAGCTGGAGATCTTCACTTATTTTGCACAGGAGGCACTCCTCGACTCCTGGGCTACTTTGTGTGTGTGTGTGTTTTGGAAAACTTTGTCAGAAAAGAACCATATGTGTTTGTCAGCTTCATGGATTCATTTGTGAGCCGAGCGATGTTTGTGTCGGAGCAGCGGTTACCATATGCTGCCAGTAGTGTGTACAAGTGTGTGGCTTAGTACGTTTGTTGGGATGGAAAAGTGGGGCTGGCACGACCAACAGCTCTGCTCTTAGCTTCACGCCATGGGGGGTTGCCAGAGCTTCCCCTCGGCTACGGAGGCAGACAGCAAGGCTCTTCAGCTGTCTGGCATCAGCAGTGAAAAACTGTAAGTATTTTCGTCTTTTTTCACTTTCTTCATCAGCCTCAAACCTCTACTCGTGTTTCACGTTCTTATCTGTAACGAAGTTGAATGTTTTGCATTTGCTGGTCCATCTTTCTATAGTCACCTTTGCATACTTGTATTCTGAAAGAACATACATTAGTGTGCAGAAACGGACGATGTAATTATGGCTATAATTGATAGTGAGGAAGAAACATGACTAGAAAGCTGGCAGCACATGGTTTACTGAGGAATGTCCTCCAGATAACTGTGTGTGTGTGTGTGTGTGTGTGTGTGCACGTTACATATTTGTCCAATGGCATCAGTGAAGGTGGATTCCTGTAACAGCAGGAACGCATGTTGAGAAGACGAGGAAAGGATTTTAGAGCAGTTCCTATGCAAATATGTGCTCTGGGATGAATCTTTTCCAGCCTGCTGGCTCTGCTGAAGAGGACTGGTTGTCTCACCCTCACAGCAGAGGAAAGGGGTAAACAGATGGCCGAGAGCAGGGTCACAGGGGAGTGTGTTTACACACAAACACAACACTACAAGTAGCTCTGGGTTCATCGTGTTTGTGTTCTGACAACTGGTAGCCAAGAGGCAGCGACTGAATTAATACCACGGAGCTGGAACAGAACAGGATGTTAACAAAAGAAGTTCCTGTGGACATTAGAGACGTTTGTCATGGTTAGGATTTCCACTACTGTTGCCTTTGTACAGCTAATGTTTACATTCTTCTCTGTCACTATTCCACCCTCTCTGCCTCCCCTGACCTTTACTTTGGACAAAGACTTGCTGTTTAGACCATTAAACTAACTGAGACACACACACACACATTTATATCGGGGGGGAGTGAAACCCCGTGGAGAGCACTGTGTTTCCCTTATTGCAGTAGGCAAGGTCACAGTGTGCAAACTCTCAGCTGCTGCGTGTGTGTAGACATCCAAAAAACTGAGCGCGGCAGCTGCCCGATGCCACTACACTTTGAAATGAGTCACTTAAATCTAAAGCGCCACTGAGTCGCCATCGCAGCACAGTACCTGCATTGAAGTGGCCTCCCTGTTTGCATAAAGTCAAATCATGCTGCCAAGTTTGACATTCGAGTGCACACTGGCATTCGCAAACAACATCGTGCGTTTCCTGGACTCACATTCTATAGTTATGACAAGTTCCCAAGCTGATAATAAAGCACTACCTGTAGCTTATCAGCAGGTATACGAACATGACGTGGGAAAGAGAGGTTAGGTGAAGCCAGCAGGCCTCAGCACTCAGCTCTGTTAGTCCTGTCAGTTATGTGCTTTGTAGCAGTGACCACTGCAACAGTGAGCTTCATTAACAGTAATTACATTTGGCTCTGAATTCTCGACCTTCATTACATTAACTGCTGGTTTATTGGACGTTCAGGTCTGCAGGTACAGCAGTGTTTGTATGTCTTTGCGTGTATGTGTGCTGGCCAAAGAGGTTCAGGACAGATGAGAGAGCGTAAAACGTGTTATCTACTGGCCGCAGCAGGAGTAAATTATCCGCTGACCTATCGACTGTTTTACACAGCGGTATTTTTCTGCCTCTCTGTCTTCGTCTTTCTGTCTCCGCTTCATTAACTCTGCGCCGTCTTCCCAAGAGGAATTAATAACAATATTCTGGAGGAGCGTCCATATCTGCAGCAGCAGAACGTGTGCCAGCGGATCACACACACGGACATGTCTGCGCTCACATCGCTGCCGCCTGGCATCGACAAGGCAGAGTGGCTTGCCAGCAACAGTGAGTAGACCTCAGATGTCTGTTTGACATGACTGATGACTGTTTCTCCCGCTCCCTAACCTTCCCCACACACTGCAACAACAACAAAACAGACATAGGACTGTAATTTTCTTATTGATTTTTTCAGCAGTGGCGTTTTTCAAGCATATCAACCTGTTCTCGAGTGCAGTGTCTGAGTTCTGCACTCCCAGCACCTGCCCAACTGCCTGTGGACCAGGCAACACGTGAGTTACTGAGCATAGTGATACACAGAGCCTACTGGGGGGGGTTTACCCAAATCACAAGGAATAAACAAACAGACTTTCTCCCAATGTCCTAGTGGTATCTTGTCATGCAGGTATTTATTTTGCAGAGGTTCTGAGATAACCACAGGCCTTGCAGTGAATCCTTTTTATGTGAACTACTTTTTCTACCAAAAACATTGACCCAAAGTGGTCATCTGCATTGTTAAAAGGGGAACTCCACCAACGTTTGTGGTCCCAGAGGGAACTGATAAATTTCCTCAAGTGATGTCACTTGAGTCACTGTTGCTTGGAGCTGAAGACTACATGTTTCATAATGAAAAAAAACATCTGGGGGTTTGGAGTTAGAAAGAAGTGAGCTTACCAGACCTCTGTAGCACACTACTAGCGTGAGACACCCGAATCTCCAACTGAACTGTTGCCGTTCGAGTTGCACTGTGGGTAATAAAGGCACCCGGTTTTGACAAGGAATATACATGCGTGGAATAAAATAAACAATATCTCTGGTTCTGCTCAATCAATTTTGATACTTTTGAATCTCGTCGTGAGTCTGTCAGTGCCATGGTGAATCTGTAAATGGGATGGTGGCAGATGTTTCACTTGGCTTGATATCTAAAAGCCTCAACATTTCTTTTTTTTTTGTTACTTGGGTAACTTTGATTTTATATTTCATATAATATTAAATGCACTGGAATTCACTGATCATCATTAATTATTTCCTAGTCTGACAAATCCTTTAAACACAAAGGTGGATCTTTTTTAAACATCACCTGTGCTAAACTTGAATGTTTGACCCTGGAAAGCTTTCCTAGCTTTGTGTCCTAATGACCATGTGTATTGGTGTCGTCAGGGTTTATGTTTGGACCGATGACCATGGCAGGAAGCTGAAGTGCTCCGCTCCGCTTTACTTTGACTATGCCATGTCATACATTCAGGAGCTACTGACTGATGAAGATGTGTTCCCCACAAAAGCAGGTGAGAGGCCTTTTATTTATGTTGCATTCTTCTGAACTGCATTCCAGTTTCAGTGTCATGCCATTATCTCTCCTCTCTTTTTCAGGTTCAGTGTTTCCAACAGGCTTCATCTTTCTGGTCCAGAAGGTGTTTTTGCTGTTTTTCAGGACTCTGGCTCACATTTACTGGTCTCACTACAGAGAGACACTCGCGCTGGGCCTGCACCCACACCTCAACACACTCTTCACACACCTCACATTCTTCTGCCGGCAGCACGCCCTGTTGGAGCCAGAGGACACTGAGCCGCTGCAGGACCTCATCATAGCTCTGGGACAGCAAGGCTGAACCTAAAGACCAAACACACGTATTGTACACTCACATTTTCCTCACCCACTTATTTACTTGTTATATCTCTTTATAAAGCTATATAGTGCCTCCTCTAATACTCTGCGCCAAACTTATACTTACTTTACAGTATGGATTTTTTTTAAAGGTCTGGAAGAAAAATAGAAAGTAAAAAATAAAAGAAAATACTGTTTATGAACAGTTTGAGGGAGAATGAAGGAGTCTGTTTTGCTTTAAGAAGCAGAAAACAGGACCAGACCGGGAGCATCCAGCTCCTCTTGTATATAGATGGTATCTATTATTGTGATACCGTGTGAAACCGTAATACTGCATGTTAGTGTATTTTAACATAATGGTACATTATTATATTTTAATAAGGTCAAGACCTTCAAGGCCATTGATGTCTTCCTCACAGTAATAAAAAAAAAACATTGAATTGTCCTCAGCTGTCTTTTCCTATGAGACATCAACTGACACATGAGGTCCACGGTTAATATAGACAGAATGTGCCATTATTACATTTTGAACGTTTGCAAAAACCCACAAGAGACATACGGGTGGTTTGTTGATGCAGATGTGATAACACTGTCATGACTGCGTCTGCATGGAGCAGCACAGCTTATCTTTGCATCTTTATGTATGATTCTGTACTCTGTATTAAACATTTTTATATATGGTATGTTTAAAAAAAAAAAAAAAGATGCCATTCTTTCTCAATCAGATAAGAAACGTTAAGGTCACTTCTCTACGTGTGGGTTCATGCAGCTCGTGTGTTTGTTACTGTTGTTTGGCGTGAGAGCAGCGCCACCTGCTGCCAGCACGGGAGCTGTCGCGTTTAATCTTCACTGTGGGCTACAGAACACTGCGGACTGTAAACAGTTTGTTGTGTCGGCTGCAGCACGTGACGGTGAGGGTGAAGTGCTGGCTGTCAGCTTTCATGTCAGGGTGTTTCCATCCAGATCGGGTTAAACGATGTGGTAACTGTACTCAAAAACCACAGGACAGGAAAAGTCCTACACTATTCACCTGTACGTCAGATGTGAACACTGTCCAGGACCTTAAAGTTGGAAGTCAGCACTAAACCGAAGCCAAAAAAATAGAAAACGTGCTGTTTAATCCAACTGAGTCAAATCTGAAAACACACACATTTAGATTCAAGGTGATTTACACGCGTCGGGCTTACCTTTATCTACGACGTTCATCGCGAATAAATGTCAATAAATCTGCTTAGAAAGAACAGAAAATGCAGAACTTGCCTGAGAACCATCGTGTTTTTAACTTCTCTTCGGTGTCAAAGTAATCCATTGGTAGTTGTCTATACATCCATGAGTACACTGCAAACAAGAATTGCAAATCTCTCCATACTCATTCGGCATATTTTAAATGGCGTGCGCCGCGTGGGCTCGAGACGAGCTAACTGACTCCATGGCAACGTAAACAGGAAGTTTACGTCTCTCAATGCCACTAAATTATGGTAACTGTAGTTCGGAAACTTAGAACATGATTATTCCTCAAATAGTATAGAAGTAATAATAGGTTATATATACAGCAATACAAAATGGTTACAACGAAAGGTGTTGGGGGCGCAGTTCTCTCGATTTTGTCAGACTTTGAAACTCAATTTATAAGTTTGTAAGTATCTAAAGGCAGAATAAAATACAACCCACAATTCACTGTGATTTTGAGTACACCCAAGTCTTTGTGGATACACCGTGTGCATTTCCAAAGGGGGAATCTGAGAGCAAGGCTGATTCATCGATGAAACGAAGAGACGGAACCTGCAGCTGCAGTGCTGCCAGAGGACACCTTGGTATGCACAGACAGCACCGTGGGCAATCTGACAAGATATTCAAGCTCCTCTTGTTTCGCCGTCAGTCACAAAACAGAAAGAATATCCAGGGCCGAAGGCAAACTGATACTCAGGCCATGAAGCCATCGCTCTCACTGACGGGAGAGCAGCACAGTGTATGCTACATATACATTAGAGGCCCATGTTCAGTACATCAGGTATTAAAGCATGCCAAGACAGGTTTTAGTCCCCACCCTGAAACTCTAAATAGGATCAAATTGGTAGATAAGATCAAAGGATGAATGATTGCAGTGCAGTGCGTGGTAGTTGTTCTTTCTCTCTGAGCTTGTAGTACCATATTTCAACACATAGAGGCATCAAAATATCACCACAATGAAAAGTAGGCTGAAAAAAACTGATGAATGTTTAATACTGGTAAACATTTTCCAAATTGTATTATGATCATTTCAAGCATTGTCTTGCCTATCCTTAAAGAGATAAAAAATGGCTTGTATACAAAAATTGCAATACTTAAATAGGAATAAACTGGCCGTACCTGTAGAATTAAGTGTGAGACCAAAATTCAAAATTGCCATAAGTGTTGATACAGAATGATATTGCTAACAACATGCTGTCTAATATGAAATTTAGTTAATAACAATTTTAGCAAGGTTTAAAGCAAATTTCTCAGTCACATCCCCTTTTACTCGTGCAACACCACTTCCACATCCAAAAACTGAGCTGACCTTGATTTCTGGGTACTAAATCCGTTCAAAATCATCCCACACCAGAATGAAATACTGTATGTGCGGTGACAAGTAAAGCAGGAAGTTTGATTTCCTCTTCGATTTCAGCACGAGGTGTCTGGCAGGCTCGTCAAAATGAAGACTAACTGAAACTCGGCCTTTTCAATTGAGAGACAAATCACCTTTGACTGCTAAGAGGTCAGAGAGAGAGAGGGGATGCGTCTGGATAGTGTGGACACACACACACACACACACACACACACACACACACAGAGGTCTGTTCTTTGCGTAGGTAGGAGATGTGTTAATGCACATGTTGGACTGAGTTGAGGCTCACGGTGTTGGAAACTGAGCTTAGTAGGTAATACTGCAAACTGCTGAGTCACAGACAAGTGCACACACACACACACACACAGACACACACACACTCTTTAATTAAAGCCTGAAGCCACCTCCACATACAGGGCATTCTTTTAATCAGGTTCAGGCTCTGAGCTTCTCATCTGTGTCCACCTTCACAAAAAAGAATAGTCGTTGTTGTATAACGGAAATCAGGAGAACAGGATCACTGCGACCAACGTGGAACCAGATTACAAAATACTTCTTTGGACGTTTGCTCATCAAGGGTCACCATGATGATAGTAGCCAGGTTGGCTGGCCGGAACCCAGTTATTCAACTATATTCTTTTCTCTGTGTACACACACACACACACACACACACACACTTTAATGTCTGATATAAGACCACCTTTAAATAAGTATGCCACTTTTTTTTAGCCATGTGAAGAAGCAAAGTCAAATCACAACTCCTTGTCCCAGGTTACATATTGTCTTGTGCTGTGAGCATTTCAAGCAAATACAGATTTTTACCTTTTGAGTCGGTTTAATTTGAATATTTCGAGTCCTGTACAGGTAAAAACGACCCCAGCATTTCACAAGAAAAAACATGAGACATATCCCTTAAAGAGTGACGTGTCTTTTCCCTTATTGGTTAATCATATCACGACTCCTCAGACTGATCTCTCATTGAGATTGATTTTTTTTGCTGGGTTGTAAAGAGAAATGTCAGTTATTGCAGTTAACTTTTCAAATGTCACAAGAACCTGTGCTGCACCGGATGCACAGCTTTTAAAAAGAGCAAGTGGGCATAAATCTGGACCGACAGAGCTTTTACTGTAACACTTCAGATACAACATGTGATTTCTCAGTTGGGCAATAGTCCAAAACCAGGAGTCTGATAGTGAGGCCTTTCCATTCATCTCTTTTCTGCAAAGTTTTACTGTGAGCTAATAATTGATTGATAATTGTATTTATCAGTTCGCAATCAACGCTCACACTTCAAAGTCTCACTAACACCTGCAGGTTTTCATTTTAAACATCTATAGCTCAGTTGCTTTTCTTATTATGGTATTGTTATTGGAGTCCAGGTGGATTTTGGTAAATCTTTGCCAACCATATGCATTCGTTTTTGTCTTTGTTTAACAAGGTATGAAGCTGCCAGAAACCCAAAATACAAGAGAAATTATGCATGCACCTATAAATACGTACAACTCTTTAGTCATAATCTCTCTAAATACAATTATAGAACAGTTCTAGGATGTAAAACATATTGTTTCACTATTTAAACACATAAATACAGCAGAAATATTGAATAAAACTGAAATAATCTCTATTTACATGTAGTGATTTTATTCCAACTAGTGTCTTTTCCATTTGTCTGTGCAAGCCTGTAAATCACTAAATATATTAATAATCAGTTATATGTTCTTTCAAAAACGTTTTATATGTTTTTATAGTCTACAGATATAGACGAAATACTGTGTGAAAGCCCACATCAGCACTTTCCACTGGTTTTCTCAGCTTGTCTCCACATGACATATAAACTTTGTTACATAACTGTAATTAAAACACGCTCAGTGTATTCACCATTGACTCCAGAGGGTTTTAATATGACTTCACTGTGTTATTGATGGGTTCAGCAGTTCATTTCTAAGTGGATCAAGCTCCCTCTGGCCAGAAACCACAGGTCACAGTGTAAAAAGAAACTAAATCAAATCTTTAAGGTCACCATGACCTCACATTTAAGAAAGTGAGCGAGCAAATGTGGCAAATGTGGGCTACTTTACCTCTATAACCAAGATAATATGAGAAGAGTGGAGTTGTTGAGGTTAAATCAGGCTTCGTTAGGGGTAAGGTTGTTGAGTAGGACAGACAATAAGCTTTCTTCCACCTCCCTCCTCCTCTTCCTCCTCCCTCAATCAGGCTTTATAAATGAGAGAGCTCAGGACTCCTGTTGCTCATGTGAGCCCCATTGAGCATCCGAGTTTTCACGTCTTTTTTTCCGCAGATTTTTCTTCTAGAAAGCGAGATGGCGAGTGTGCAGAGAGGATGCAGCAGACAAGACCGATAATGCTGTCAAGGTCACTCATCAAGGGACAATTTACATCTTAGACAAAAACTTTCAATTCGTTAACTCCGAACGAGTTTTCACGGGATTCTCACGCATGAAAACATAAATAGAGAGATAGGGAGAGACCTAAAGGATTTATATTTATAATAGTCTGTTCTTCTGACGTCTTCTCCACCACGGGCAGTGCGTCTCCAGCACGCCGCCATGTGTGCGCTGCTGTCGGCGTGGCTGTGCCTGCTGCTCGGCCTCCTCCCTCTGGAGATCCAGTCCCGGGCTTCGACCCTGCAGAGCCTCTCTCACAGACACAGGTACCTCACTCCACGTTCACACACTGAAGCCGGAATGCTGTTCTAGTTGAAGGTGGAAAACGGGAATGCGGGACATTTGGAGCAAAGCTTTGCTAAAAAAAATTTTTTTGCGTTGCTCGCTTTGCAGAGTGTGTTTCAGGGAGGAATATCTACATCAGTCGAGGTTCATTTCTACCGTGAAACAGAAATTAAACTTAAATGCTTTTATCTGTAGTCCGCGTTTTTCAATGCAATGGGTCCAATGATAGGAAGGAAACATTCCCAACAAATTATCAAGAACTCATATCCATACAAAAAAATAATAATCATACATCATAAAGCCTTTATTTCTCAACATGCTTTTGTGATTATATAGTCCTGAAACATTTATCTGAATAATCAGTTAGTCAATTGCTTTTCTCCGTTTCCTCTGATTGTAAATGGAATATCTTTGGGCTTTGGACTTTTGGTTGAACATAATAAGATGTTTAAAGATGTCACATCAGGCTATGAGAATTTGTCACAATTTTTAGACTAAATGATCAATCTATTAATCAAAAAAAAAATACTGAACACGTTCATCAATAATGAAACTGATCATTAGTTGCAACCCTAACAGCGGTGAGGGTTGGAGAACATGTTGCCTTCTGGCAGTCACTAATGTGAGAAAAAGGTCCAATGGCAGAATGAGGTAATTCGTCTGAGCAGCAGGAGGTGAGACACAGAGGTGAGGGTGATTTAGTGGGATTTGGTACAAGGATGCAGAGGGGCCAAGCAGCAGGCAAGCCACAGTCTGAGTAAGGTAGACTACAACAACACTCTCCACAGACAGCTGTTCATAGGTTATGTTGTGGACATGAGTGCATATTGTGACCGAGTGCAGCGGGCACAGCAGCAAATTAAAAAAGAAATAATTGTCACATGCAGACCCATGCAGCATCAGTCTTTGAGTCTTACATAACAGGGATTTCGCTATAATTTTTAGAACTCTTTAATCCCGTTCGAGTGCTAAAGATAATATCAGGTTAAGTTGGAGATTTCCATAGTGGAGTCTTTAATATATTGATACAGCGTTGCAATTCATTTGAATTCACTTGTCAATTCTTTTTTTCCCTCAGCTCGACTATCTAATGGAGCATTTGCAGTTGCATTTATTTTTACTTAGGAAAAAGGAGCTCCCTAAAGGTTTTAGTAGGTTGAGACACAACCTACGGGCTAACGAAGGAGGAGAGAGAATCTCAGTGTGATTCAGCACTGATGGATGTAATATAATACTGCTGCTGGCATTGAACAAATGCCCCGGAAGAAATAAAAGGGGAGAGAAAGAAAAATTTCAAGATCCTGTTGTAATTTAGAAAAAGGAGAGACGAAAATAATGAATAGACCCTTGGTAACAATAACTGTTAGTGAAACAGTGGGGATCTGATAGGGACAAAACGTTTTCTTTGCACAAAGTACTTTTGAGGAGTTACGACAGGAAAGTGCGTGTGTGTGCGTGCGTGTGTGTGTTCCTCTGTGAAGAACCCCATGCTGCGCTCTAACTTGGGAGGAATGTTGGAGACGCTCCCTTTTTCTCTCAGACTCTCCACAGGTTCACAACCTGGACTACTACTACTACACACATACACACACACACAAGAAAGAAGTGTGAGAAAGGTCCCAATAGAGTGCAGGGAGAAAAGTCCAGAATCAAAGTTGTGAGTGTTCACCTCAACCCAAATGTCCGACCTCAAATCTCAAAATAGATTTGGTCGGACCACTTTGGTTCACATTGAAATATCTCAACAACTACTGGATGGATTGGCACAAAGATTTATGCAGACATTCATGGTCCCCAGAGAATGAAACTTAATGACTTTGGTGATCCGGTCAAAATTTGAATTTATCCAGTACTTTGACCAAATACCTGCAAAACTAATGACATTCCATCAGACCCAGCTCTCCTTTCTGCTTATTGCTAATTAGCAAATGTTAGCATGCTAACGCGCTAAACTCAATTCAATTCAATTTAATTTATAAAGCGCCATATCATAACAAAATTATCTCAGGGCACTTTTTTGCATGGAGCAGGTCGAGATCAACTCTTGTAAACTAAGATGGTGAACATAGTTCAGCCGCTAGCATGGCTACAGACTCTCAGTCTTACTCTGATGTTACTGGAATGCCATGCCATGCCTACCTGTATTGGTTGTGTTACACTGGCAAGCAGTTCATTGGCCTACATTTCCTTGTAGTGGGAGGCACCTCTGTGCCAAGTGCCTTTCCCTCCAGAGACAACTGTGTTTTAAACCTCACCCCAGGTGGCCTTTTAACCATGTTTGTGTGTGAGTGTGTTTTTGTGTGTAGGTAGTGTAGAGCTTACATTGTAGCCTACATAAAAGTGTTTGCATATATGTGTGCTTGTTTTGCGTTGGTAAACCTTGTTTGTTGCCAGGCAGTCACATGTTAATTGCATGTGTGTGCCTACTAATGGTTCACCAGCCAACATTACGCCTGTGTGCGTAAGTGTGTGTGTGTGTGTGTATGTGTATGACTTTTGTCCAGAATTGCCAGAATCCAGCATCCATTAAAAACAATTCAAAGCTAATGGAGTTGGGCAATCTCACAAGCTTTCAGTCATTGGTATAACACAAAATAGTGAGTCGGTCAGGGAGTGGGTGAGTGAATGAATGAGTGTGTGTATTTGTATGTGTTAGTGTGTGTGTGTGTGTGTGTGTTGGCAGTAAGAGACCAAGGTGTCCAGCCAGAAGAGTGATCAGAATACCACTCAGGATTAGTTACAGGATAAAGATCATATGGTTTTCTGGCCCACTTTAAACACTAAACAAAAACAAACATCATCTTGCTCCATCCGTCCCTCTCCTTTTATTCATTGTTCCTCACCTCATGAATAGCCAACACTTGTGAGTGGGGAGGTGTGCGTGTGATTTTCTCTTTTGCAGAACAGTTCATGACATCACGTGGTTGGTAAGGCAGCCGAGTACTGGCAACACAGTATTAGCAGTCATGTCTTTGAAAACACAGTAAACACAGCAGATTATTATACATGTGTGGATTAGTAAAGAGTCCTTTCAAGATAGATAGATAGGAACCCAGTTAGATTAAGTCGCCCTAAATGCTGCCTGATTATAACTGGGTTTCTGCAGGTTCAACAAGTCAAATGTAATACCCGTTTTATGATCATAGTATGATAATACAATGGAAAACGAGTATTTATTTTTATAGCACATTTTTCAGCACCACTCTCAGAACTCAACCTACCATTCAGTACGTATTAATGACCTGGATGAGCGGCACAGAATAGATGGAAGGATTTACCAATTTAAAATGATTCATTCATTTAAGTTACGTTTTTTTCTCAACTTGCTGTGAGTTTGTTTAACAATCTAAACTGGGTGAAAGCTGTAGAGCACCAAGTGCTCTTTGTCCCCTGCTAGGCTACTTTACATGATCTATACTAAGTATTGCTAAATATCTGACTGGTCACACGGCCAAACAGACCGGCTCTCTCTAGCGGCTGAACTCTTGAACGTCTGAGAAAGAGTGGGGATGAATGAAAAACAAAAAAGGTATTGTGATGACGTGAGAAAAAAAAAAAGTTATGGCGAGGCAGCAGGGAGGAGAGAAAGAAAAGTACTTAAAACACACTCATGAGGAGAGATGGTGAAGGAGCCTCTCATTACCATCTACATTGTGCTCTGCGCTTGTGACTGTCTTGCTTTCTCCCTCCCCTGTTGTAAGATTTGTCAGCTCAGGTACCGTTGTTGATTAACCGGAAATGTTACTTTTTTTTGCTGTGTTGGTGATGGAGCGGATGGCAGCGTCAGTTGGTCAGTTTAAACCACTTTGGTCCAGATAGGTGCAGGAAGCAGATCAACCTTTAGAGGATGCCAGCAGGCATTTTAGACTGTTGTCCAAAGTTTCAATTATTGACTAAGAGGCAGCAGCTTGTCACTCTTTAACTGTGTTTTGCAGGTCCATGTGAAGATGAGTAAGCAGTACTCAGTTTTCTCGTGTGTTTAAAGAAAGAATTTAGGAGACATGCTTGTTTGCCATTTTATCCAGTATCCAAAAACATTTGATCTCAATGTGTTCAGTACATGTTTTGTCACCTGGTTGTTGTGGGTATCCAAGTAAAATGTCACTGACTGAGCGGGTAACTTGAACGCAAATACATTAAAGCATTGGTGCCACTCAACAATCCACTCTTTCTCTCTTTTGTTCCCTGAAAAAAAAAATAACCACAGGTTAAGTACAGTTCTGCAGTACAAGCCTGACTTCCTGTGAGGCATTTCATCTTGTCGTAGAAATTCAGATTCACTCAGAAACCCAAGCAGGCGATATGTGCATGACTGCCCAGCATCATGTGTGAATAGGCTGTCTGTCTGTGTGTGTGTGTGTGTGTGTGTGTGTGTTGTACCGCTTTTGCATTGCATCTGAAAACTGTCTCTCTCCTCCTCTGTTTCTCAGGTTGAGTTCACCCAGAACCTCTAAATACCCAAAGTCTTCTTACACCGCCATCATGCCTACTACGTCTAATCTCTCTGTTGCCGCCGACGACAACATCACCCATGGAGACGGACATATCATCTGGAGGGCCCTGCTACACAAAGAGCCCCCGCCGAGGTTGTCGGACCCGTTGCTTGACCAAAGGGACAGTGTACTACGGGAAGCGCCTGTCTGGCTGCGTGGGTCACGGGGTCGTCGTCATGCCAACGGTGGCAATGGTAGGGGCCACGGACATCTGATGAGGGTGGGGTGTGTCCTTGGCACCTGTCAGGTTCAGAACCTCAGTCACCGTCTCTATCAGCTGATTGGACAGAGTGGGAGGGAAGACTCCTCCCCCATTAACCCTCGCAGTCCTCACAGCTACGGCTAAGACCACACCTCCAATTTAGCAGCACGCCTTTATTGACGTTTGATGGCAAGTTTTCCAGGTCCTCTGTTGCATCAGTGACACAATTAGGGACAAAAATAAGCCTTGGATGAAAGTCCTTGCAACCCTGTCTCCTAGAAATGACGTTTATGTAACGCTAAATTGTTTTATTGTTAATAACAAGTATTGTATTGATGAAAAAAGTAATCTGCTGGCTGGATTATGTTCAGAGGCAACGTTTGTTTGAGTGATTCGCTACATTTATGTACCTCAGCAGAAGTCCTCGGGAGATGGTCAGGGTGGATGGAAGGCATACAAAGCACAAGGCTTTGACATCAGAGCTTGGGTTCGCGTGCAGACTCCTGTCTGCGGTAAGGTTAGGGAAAAGATCGTGGTTTCAATAAATGTCAATAAACAGTGTCTAAACACAAATCTAAAAAAATTGCAAAATTTGATATTTTGGCAGAAAACAAAGGAATTACGTTGTCAGTAACCATTGTATTGATATGCTCAACATTTTTGCAACTTGCCAGATGTGTTTATTAACAACATTTTCTCATTGTGTTAATAGAAAATGATCATTTTAGGAGATGGGGTTGGTCCTTGATGTATCATCTGATCTCAGCAGTAAAAGGATGATTATGGTTTATTACAACTTGAGCCTTATTTTTGTAGTTTTGATTATCATTCTCCTTGGTAATAATAACATTGTACTCATCAAATATATTGCTGAAATCTTGGAATGCGGCGACACTGCTAAAAAGAAGTTGATGGTGCAAGAAACACAAGTAGTCAGACAGATTTTAAAGAAAGTTTACAGGCCAACTTCCAGGTTGAACTTATTTTCACCAACATTTCGGGTGTGCTGACTTTTGCTTTTACCTTCAGCTCAGGTTTAGATAATCTGGATAAACCTTTTCTCGTTTCATTATTTGGAGGAAACATTGAGTTTCTTGCCCCATCAGACTCGGATGTAGTAATGTTCCCATGTTCCCTTATGCAAGCAATTATTCTGGTGGGTGCAATGTTATACAACCTATGGATACAATGGTGAACACTACGAAAATAAGTTGTAATAAAGCAGAATTTATGTATTATTTAACATTACTGCCTCCAGTTTCACTGTGGTGTGGGTCAGCGCAAATGGGAGGTATGTTTAAGACCACAGTGTTAGCGGCCTTTACCGCCAGTTTACTGCAGTGAATCTAGAGTCCTACCTGTTTGGGCTTATACAACAACCATTCAGACTATGTGCGTAATCCAGAAAAACTGTGAACCAGAGAAGCCTCTGTCAAACTGGGCTACCTGACTACTATCGTCATCAACGGTGATCCTGTTGATCTGAATGTACCTGAGCTCAGAGTTAATCCACCCTGTCCCTCAAAAGCACCTTCATGTCCCTCTGCAAACAAGTAGCTTTACTTCAGTGCGGACAAACCAAGAATAACCTCCAATCAAATCCAGTTAACCCTTCCCCCAAAACCCCATAGTGCGCACAATTAGCCAAAATAACCACTAACCCTAATCCATTTTTTGCTCTCGTAACAAGTGAACCAGAGAGAGGACAACTACACAATGCTTTTAACCTGCACATTGTAAATCTACAATGAATCGTTTAGACTTTTGTCACTATAAAGTATGTTTTTGAGCCTTAATTGGTGTAATTATTTGTAAAGCCTTATAATGCTTTGCCTTTTCACCTGTCCAAATTAAGCATCACGGTAAATGTTGACTATTAAAGTGTTATTTGAAGCTTTATAGTCTTATAGTCAGCATAACTCCAGTTTCAGTAGTTGTACTACTACAGTTGTTAATAGAAATGCATGAAAGCACTTTATTGTTCTTTACATTCACTATGACTTGAATTTTGAATGTGTGTTATTTAACTTAAAAAGACCATGTTGCTGTAAATGTCCCACTTTACTAAATCTTCATGCTCATGTGAGCACCCCCTTAAGGTACAAGTGTCCTTTTGTAAACCAGCTGTGTTGCTTTCATCTAATACTTTGTTTTTACAATAGCAGCGTTGTGTAATAAAACTCCAGTCAAACCTTCACGTGTTTTCTTTATCTGTCTAACAGCAGTCTGAGGTGCGAGTGTGACTTTTTAATGTTAATGACCACATCGTTTATGATTGGACAATTATTCTCACGCCATGTTAGTGATAATGACAATGAATCTGGGCTACTGCACACATTAGAAGGCCCATTAGAGTGAAGTGAAAAGTCCAAACCAATGTTGTAGAATGTGTCATGTTCATTATGACATTACATATCTGTGTTCTCCCTGTGTGTGTGTGTGTGTGTGTGAGAGAGAACAGACCAAAACATGTCGATCCTAATTTCCTAACTTTTAATGACGATGCCCACAGTTCAAAAGTACAAGACACTTTTTCTTACAGTGTCTCTGTCAGGCTTTCTTAAAGGAATAGTGCTCCCATCTTTCAGGGTAAGGGCAGCTACTTTTCCTTTCTTCACAATAAGTAGGCAAACAGTAAGACACATTTTAACCTTGTAATAACAGAAAAATGAATTAAGCAAAACGTGAATTAAATTAATCAGACACATTATCTCATGGATGAACCGAAGCAGGGACATCAAAAGTGTCTTTTGGTGTAGTATAACACAGTTCAAATTTCAGAAATCATAAATGAAAGTAAAATTTCTCAGAAAATTTATTTTATAAAAATGGCAAACCATAGTAATGTATACATGATCTTTCCCCTCTTCTAAATCCTATCATGTCCTCTCTCTCCTCTCTGCTTTCCACTCTGCACTCCACCTGCAGTTGACTGAATTTTTCAAGTGTTTATCATTTTCAAACTTTCAAACCGTTTATCAGATGTAACGCTGCTCCAACTGGAGCCACAAAATGTTTAATACAACTTCCAATTTCACATTTAGTACTCCGACGGTGACGGTCGAGTTCCACTTTAAGTAAAAAAATATGTGGTGGCTTGTTGTGGGTCTAATTTAAACCACAGTCAGTCAATAATTTGGGATTTGGAGGCGGTTTATAAAGTGTCCAATCAGATTTCAGGGTTGCACCAAGCCTCCACCACCCCTATACAGTTAAACAAAAGTAAAAGTATCAAAAGATTTGGGAGCTTTTTTGACCATTTGTCTGGTGTGTGAGAGTAAACGCAAAAGTGTTTAACAGCTTGGTAGATAACACATGTTTAATTAAAATTTTCTGACATGTAACACAACATTGTTCACAAAGGACAAACAAACAGCACAATGATATTAAACACTCAACTCAGTCTTGTTGCTTATGTGCAGCGTGTGTATTCGGGCACTGACCTCTGTTATAGGCAAGAGCAGGGCTGTCAAAAGTTAATCTCCCTCAAATCCTGCACCCATCCACAAAATATCACATTAAAAGCTAATGTGCATCTGTTACTATAGACATTATGAAGAATTTCCTCTGGTTTACACATTCAGTGCGAAGTGTGCGAGAGGGACACCTGGTGGCCCGCTGTGACTGATGCCAAACAGGGCATCTAGTGGCTACGACTTGCAGGAATCAATAAATTGTGAGTACTGGGTCGTCAGCTGAGGCTTGTTTGAACACTTGGGTCAACTTAATCTCCAGTCCAACGAACAGAAGAGATTTCCTTCTAAACAGTCCCAACCAATCTGTGGAAGTCTATGTGTGTGTGTGTGTGTGTGTGTGTGTGTGTTTGATCCACAGTGAACCAGGACATTTAATACTAAAAAAGAAGCTGTTGTATGTGCTATGCAATTGTGTTAATACCCCAACATAAGAGATCCAAGAAAGCTTATTTGGTTTTGTTTTATTTGTGTGTGATTTTCTTTGCATGTGTAGGTAGATACAGGTATAGATAGAAGATGTGCAGTAATAACTGTAATAGACAAAAAAAAAATTCAATTCTTATATATGACATTGTGAAAAATAAACAACTGAACTGTGGAACATAGAACTATTGAGACATGCTACATCAGTCCAAACAGGAAACTTGCTGATTATTGAAAAACGTTTCCTGGGATGGACGCACACACACACACGCACACAAACACACGTAGACAAGGCCAAGGCCAAGGTTCAACACAGGGTACCCCATTAGCTGAGGTTTGGTTAAAGTGTGACTGGAAATTAGTGTGCACTTTACGTAGGCCTACGGCGCAGGTCGAAAGCATTGCCGTTGAAACTGGCGGGATATATACGGGCGGGGAAGGGGTCAGCTCCAGAGGACCAACACACCACAACACAGACTTCATCTGTCAGCCATGAGGGTCATCAGCATCGTATGTGTGGCTCCAGTGTTATTGTTTTGACTTATTTATCTATTTTAACTACTGGTACATTTCTTTTGCAAGCATATATATGTAATTGATCTTTGTAAAACCTGACCATGTTTTCTGTACTGTCTGTTATTTCAAATGCAGGGTCCAGACCCATCTCTGGCATATCGGCCAAATTTGTTAGAGAATGAAATCAAAGAGAAGGAAGACTACAGAAACTTCGAGGTAAGCATTTTCAGCTGGTGACGATTATTTAATGCTGCATGTGTTATTACAATTATGGGACTGTTAGCATTATGCAGTGATACTCTTCGCCATGTATGTAAAAACAAAAAATAACTATTAAAAATAACATTTTAAATTGTTTTTAAAAACATACAATTTCAATTATGTTGCTTTCTGTCAACTATATGACGTGTTTATTTTGGGATCCCTTTGTGAATTTAGGTTTAATGAAATGATCTGACTGAGGCCACAACTTAGCAGTATACTTTCTGCTAAGGAGAGGAGAAGCTGACTTACAACTGAGTGCAGTATATAAATACTCTTCTAAAAAACAAAGCATCTCAGGAAGTAATCTAGAATTATTTCACCAACTTCAAATCCAGTGTGTGTTCACATGTTATGGACTATTCTTTCATTTAATAATGTGTAGTACCATTTTAGTAATAGTAGGTAACGTCATCTAATTACTTTTTATTGTGCAGTGGTCATTACAAAAATTCTTCTGCCACAGAATACTTTATGTGAATTTACTCTATAGCATTTTGTAATCCTTCAGTGTTGTAAATCTGTTGTTGTGTGTTGCGCGCGCGCGTGTGTGTGTTTCAGAGTGGAAGTTTAATTGGCCGCGTGTTCAACACATACAAGCTGATGCACACCAACCAGACGTTGGACTTTGTAAAACAAAAGGTAAGTAAATCCAGAGGAAAAACAGCAAGTGCACAGGAATTCAGTGTGTGCAAGTGTCACCAAAAGCCTTTTTACTGAGATTTGTTTGTGTGTGTGAGAGAGAGAGAGAGAGAGAGAGAGAGAGAGAGAGAGAGAGAGAGAGAGAGAGAGAGAGAGAGGGTAGGTGGGGTGAGGTTGTACTTTCTTTTATTCTGCGAATTTCTGTTTTGCTCTTGATGACGGAGTATTCCTATTAGACTTAGACTGAGCAAACAAATGTCATCCAGTCCTCCGAAGTGAAAGACAAAGAGCCAATAGACGCTCAGTCTGGACTAAATGTTGTTTAACTAACCTCATTTCCACTTCTCCCAAAGGTTACACAGGGGCACTTCTCAGCTTTATGTACGAGACCCACTCTCCGGGGCTATTTTCAGAACTTTGTGAGATACTGGAGAATGTTGTTAATATTAAAAGGGAGGGTGCCCTTTTGTTTTAATGTAACATGTAGAATATGAGTGGCGCCTGGTGAATAGTGCTATTACTGTTCACTGAACGCATTTGGTTACTCGTACAGAAACATACAGCAGATGGGCCTCATTTGAATAAAGCAAAAGGTTTTCAGAAAACAAACCAACTATTTTCCTGAAAAGTCAACAGAAATTTTTACAACAAATGATAAAGCTGTGATTCTTTACCCTCCTGCAGCACTCTGAATGGACAGGGTGCAACCACGCTCAGATGGAGATGATGGATGCGGTCATGTCTCTAGACCAGCTGGTGGACGAGTCTGATCCTGACGTGGACTTCCCCAACTCCTTCCACGCCTTCCAGACTGCTGAGGGCATCCGCAAAGCACACCCAGACAAAGGTACAATGCTGGGAGAGGAGACAGCAATACACAGAGACTGTGTACAAGCACATGCAGAAGTCTGGGAATAATCTGTTGTGACTGTCCTTTCGCAGACTGGTTCCAGTTGGTGGGTCTGATCCATGATATAGGGAAGACCATGGCGCTTTGGGAAGAACCTCAGGTAGGACACAGGTTCAACACAGGGGAAAGCTGGTATCATAGCTCCGTCAGGGTGCCTGAACAACCTCACTGAGGAGTTCAATATCCTGCCTTAATGTCACACTTTTGTCATCTCAGTGTTATTTCTATGACCCCTCTTTGACCCTTTATGAGACATGCTTCAACTCTGCTTTGATAAGAGATTATAATTCTTACAAATCTTAATTTTTTTCATACATATATGGAGAGACCTAATTTATTCTAATGGCAGTCAATGTGTGCGCTCTGCAGTGGGCCGTAGTAGGCGACACCTTCCCAGTGGGCTGCAAGTTTCAAAGCTCCATTGTGTTCAGAGACAATACCTTCCTGGATAACCCAGACGACAAAAATCCCAGCTACAAGTTGGTATTTTCACATTACATTATCAAAGTCTGTGAATGACGGTCTGGTTGGTTTGGTTACTTTAAATACGAAACCTGTAACAGTTACTCAACCAGTCTCCTCCTCAAAAGTGCACTCAAAGCATGCTTTGACTTAAGTCACAGATTAGAGACCAAATAGCAAAGACCAAAAACGCCACTGTTAAACTTAAGGAAATATATTTTAAATTACGACTACATTGTTAATAGACTACTGAAAAAAAGTCAGTTTAATTATCCTCAATATCTGTAGTCCATAATCCATCAGTTTTAATGAATGGAACAAAATAGTTACTTGTTTTGTATTTGTATGCAATGCCATTAAAAGTACTTATGTCAGTGCTACAATTATTTACAACGACAACAACTGTAGAGGCTAGTTGTTTGACAAACTGCAAGTTAGTCCTGTTAAGGAATTACTTTAATAATTTATTTCTCTCTTTAGTACTGAATACGGAATCTATGAACCAAGCTGTGGCCTCGACAGTGTCCTCATGTCCTGGGGCCATGATGGTAACACACACACAAACTTGTTGTAAAACGTCACACGCACAAGCAAACACTAAAAGTTTTAAAATACGAAAGCATGTCCTGCCTGTTAATCTACGATACTGCAGCTGAACTCCTGCATTGTTGTCTTCAGAGTATCTCTACAGAGTTATGAAGTTCAACAACTGCTCCATCCCAGAG
This sequence comes from Nannoperca obscura, assembly GCA_036024295.1. Taxonomy (NCBI): domain Eukaryota; kingdom Metazoa; phylum Chordata; class Actinopteri; order Centrarchiformes; family Percichthyidae; genus Nannoperca; species Nannoperca obscura. The sequence goes on along the minus strand of JAVQJL010044120.1, from coordinate 26,691 downwards.
GAGGTGAGTAAATGATTACATTAAATGACTTTAAATTATTTTTTGGGACACTGACCTCACAGTCGACACACAAATGGGAGTTAGAGTTGTTATAAGCATTCCTAGCCTCTTCCTAGTGCTTAAGTCCTGAATGGTCAAATATATATAAAGAATAAAAAATGAGAGTAAAGCAGAGACGGTGCAATGATTTTCTTTCCTCACCTGCGTACAGGCTCTCATGGATCTACTTTTTCTGTCTCTCTTCAGGGGTTGTACATGATTCGCTTCCATTCATTCTATCCCTGGCACTCCAATGGAGACTACATGCACCTGTGTAACGACAAAGACCTGCGCATGCTGCCCTGGGTCCAAGAGTTCAAGTGAGTGTCTTCCTGTTATCTTAACCTAGTCGCTGCTTTGACCATTAACTTGCATCTTCCATTCTTTTCACAGCAAATTTGACCTGTACACAAAGAGCACCGATCTGCCCAACGTCGACAAGCTGAAGTCGTACTACCAGTCTCTGATCGACAAGTACTGCCCTGGAATACTGAAGTGGTGAAACAGAGACACAGCGCAACTGCAACACCATGTTGTCAAAAATCAGCTGATTAGAATCAGGATGATTAGATTGAGTAAATAGTAAATGATTTGACGTTATGTTGCTTTATAATAACACAAAATTTAGATTTAGAACCTCTAGTACACACATATTACATATCACTGATTATATTTCTATCAAGTATCAAACTACTCTAAATAAAACCTGAGTATCTGTAAATCTTATCCTATATATACACACACACACAGACAATTCAAAAAATATATTTAAACATCATGATTGTTGCATATTTCCAAATAAAAATGTACAGAAAAGCATTTTCTATTTTATTGTACTTTAATATGTTATTAAAAATAACATTTTAAAAAGCACTACATATAAGAGTGCATACCACATAGGCTGAATCCTCACGGCAGTGGCCAGGGTTTGCTTCCCCCCCCCCCTTTCCTGTCTTTATCAATAAAAAGGTGAAAAGCCAAACGATATACCAAAGAAAACAACAAAGAAACACTACATACATTTGTGTGGCATTTCATTTCTAATAAAGATGGAAACAAATACACATTTGTGGGGGAAAACATGCAGAAAAAGTGCAGTTTCTTTAGTTTATGTACATACAGCAAAAAAGCAAAAGACCACAAGTGCAACAACAACAGGAGAGTAAAATGAACACATTTACTCTCTTGATGGGCAAAACAGAACCTGCCTTCTATATTTCTCTCGACTTTCAACATTTGATCTGATCTGCTGACAATATTTCACTTTGAATGTTCAATATAAGTCAGAAGCAACCAGGGATGTTTTCAAATCTATGAACACCTGGAAGGTGGTGCAGGAGCGAGAAGGCAAATAAACGTTTTCTCCATAACTGGCTGATCAGGAAATACGTACAAATACAAATATACACAGAACAACTTCGTTGGTCATTTAGGTAACATTTTATGAAGGCAGGTGGTGACAACAGTCTACTGCGGGATTACCTGCTTGTTTTTCAGTTTTTCTTCTTTCGGGGGATCTCATGTTTTTCTTTCCCGTCCTCCTCCTCGTCCTCGTCCTCCTTGTGTGCCTCATCCTTGTCGTCATCTTTCTCCCCTACTTCGCCCTCAGCCACCTCATCTTCACGGACCTCCTCATCCTCCTCCTTCGCTGCCTGTGCGATCACATTTTCCGTGCGTTCGCTCACAGTCATGGGTTTGTTCCTGTCTTGCAATCCCTGGAGCAGACAGAAGCCGGCGCTGCAGACAATCAGGGTCCAGATGAGTATGTGGGCAGGAATACCTCTGGCCTGAGAGCGCACCCACCTCACTGCCCAGGCAACAGTAGTGTTGGAGATACGATGTGGAGGCAATTTGTCCTGCACACAAATAAAGATGAATATTAATCCTAGCCACACCCTTCTTTCTCATTTTCCTTAAGTTTCTAATGAAAGCGTTGACAAAAGTGCAATAGAGAAAAACAACTTTGCTTACCTTGAGTCCATACTGGTTGAGCATGCTCTCCAGGAAGGTGCTGCCCAGGTGCACTGTGGGATAGAATTCCTCATCGTAGACCCTCCTCCACCAGCTCTGTGGATAAAAACTGCAAACAGACAAGATAAGCAAGACAGTAAATATCCTGTTGTTTGTGTCCGTGTGAGGTTCATTTTTAAGGCAAATTAGATCAAATATTTATGTTTTTCAGACAGAAATGTATCCAGACAAGCAGCCAGTGTTTAAAAATGAACTAAGAACACAAAAGTGAAATCCTGTGTGCCATTCACATAACTAATATTAAAATGTGCTTCAACATTTTTTACGATAATGTTTTGAGGACAGATGACTGCACAGGAAAAATGAAATGAACTTCAAATGGCCAGAATGCATACCTAAACTTGCTTAATTTAAAATTACTTTAAAAATGTGACAAAACTGCTGAAAAAGGTAATAAATCATATTTGTAGCCGTTTAAGGAGTTTGAATTTGGCAAAGGTAACGTGTGTTATGTGACATCTTTGAGCGCACCCAAACTCAAGAACAATCAGTGCATGTAAACACACTGAGACAGAGGGAGAGGGAGAACGAGAGAGCACTGACCCGTCAGCCTTTGGTTTAGTAAACCAGTATCTGTAGCGGTGGGCTCGGAGGTAGGCAGGAGGCTGCTCGTGGAACGGATACCGGGATATATCTGTCTGGATCAGTTCTATCACTGCAGAACATAAAAGAAAGCTTTCAGAGATATGATTGTTCTTCAAATACAAAACAAACAAAAACCCAATGGATTTAAATGGTAATTTACAGTAGAGAACATCTTCTGCACTGTGCTCTGTGGGATGAAACTTTGAAAAGCGTAAACTGTAGCCCTGGTCCAACCTTTTAACGAGGTTGTGCCGTGTCTCACACTGACACCCTGTCAAACATCATGTGAATTGCTGTTGGAAAATCTGATTAACAATAATTTACTGATGTTAAATATGTGATGTTTTTTCATCACTCAAAGTCTTAGTAGTACCACCGGGGGGCACCAAATACATTTTCTAATTTTGCACATATAAAAAGGCTTTTAGTACAAACGGTGAGAAACATTCAGCATGAATATTCAGCATTAGTGTCAGCACAGCTGCACTGATGCAGTGATTCAGGGCTAGATTTGCTTCTTATCGCAACCTAATTAGAGATGTCATAGGATGCCTTGTCAATAAACTGACAATGGCAAAACACCTGATCTGACATGACATGTTTGCATTTGGTGCACTCTGAGGGTGCGTACCATCTCTTTTGCCCTGCAGCAGTCTGTATAGGAGGCTTGTGAACCATGGAGCCTGTGTATTATCCCCAAGGGCAGCGAACCACATTTGCCAGTCCAACCTGGGCTGGTGAGGTGTCAAGAAAGGAGGAGGTGCACTTAGGTTGCCTGGCTTATACATAAACTCAATCTCCTAGAACAAGAAAAAAAAAAGAAGCATATAGCGAGCATGCACTCTTGTAAAATCATGAAATTATTAAATACTGCCTCCATGTACAGTTACAGGTTATGCAAACAAGGAAGATCTTTTACAGCATATTTAAATTAAATTACTAGTGCAGTCCTGTAGACATAAACTTAATAGGATCTTTAAACCACCGGCCATGATAATGTTTTTCCCCCTCACCGTCCACGTGACTCCGTCGTTGCTTCCTTCGATGACAACCTCTGGACGACCACTGACCCCGGTCATCCTTCTGAACAGGCCGTACGAGTTGACTAGCTGGTAGCGATCCACCAGGTTATAGCCCCGATGAACTCCGGGCCACAACCTGGCATTGGAGTCGAACTCTATGTAGGTGAACGGCACCTGGAACAGAACAACAGTCAGAAATCTATGACATGAGAGAAGTATAGTGGTGAAATTGCAGCAACAAGAAATATGAAATGATTACAATGAAAATATGGTCAGGGACGGTAGACACTGCTATTTTGACTTGCACCAACGTACAGAGTGATAGCAGCCAGGTTTGAAGAAATATTGCTGATCAATTATAAGGTTCAACTGCATGACACAAAGTTAGACTACTACTGTATTTCCTATAGCACCAACCAGGCTAATAGTGAACATAGCAGCGGCGACAGCAGCAAACACAGTCCACTGGAAAGTTCCACAAAACCTCTTCAAGAAGCCAGAGACACACGCACACCTAGAAAAACACATCACATGCGTTATTTTTATACTTCGGCTGCAGACTAACATTTTCTATAAAAAAGGAACCTGATCAGAAAAAAAGAACGCGCACACGCACACGCACAGAGAGAGAGGGAGAGGGAGAGTCCTACCTGAACATAGATGCGACCATCTCCCAGGTGAGAGAGAGGACACCAATCCAGATACAAGGGATAGTGACAGTCTTCAGAAACTGGTTAAGCTGGTGGTATGTAAATGCTGCAAGGACAAAAATGTAAACCATAAAAAAAAAAAAGCAAAATGCAGTTGTTTCTATTCACATACATGTACATACACACACACACCTGTCCTGGAGGAGATGGTGTTCTTTGTTGTATCCAGCTGCAGGTCAAAGCATTCAATTGTTCCAAAGATCAAGAGAGACCAGACTGCCAGCTCCAGCAGGTAACACAGCCACGAACACAGCTTGGAGTCTGACCAGAAAAGAGAGAGAGAGAGAGAGATGATACTGCGGCAGAAGGGACAAAGAACTCAGGTCCAATATCAAGCTTTCAAAGTTTGTCCCTCTGTAGGTTTAAGCCAATCCTGAACTTTAAGACCCCTGAATAGTGGTACAGATTTCCCTTATTTTTCTAGATTTTATAAATGTGTGTAGCCTGCATATGTATAAAGCAGTTATGTTTGTAATACCATTGTTGCGGATCTTGTCGGCCTTGCGTAGCCAGAAATGTACATGCTGGTCGTCCAGAAGAGACGTACAGAGGGCCAACGTCAGCAGATTGAAGAAATTGTAGTTGCCAGTCAAAATGATGACCACTTGAAGCAGCACCTGCACGGGCAAAATAAACAACAGAATTAACCTATAATGTCTGCTGCTGCACGCAGCCAGGTAGCTATTTGAGAGCAGAATGCTTTACATGCAAACCCCTGCTAATTGTATAATTTCAAAGCCAGTTAGAGGTGAACTTTTGTAACTCAACTTCTAAGAATCAACCGTCATACAACCCTGAAGTTAACAACGTAAATTAACCCAAAGCTGATTGCTAAGATTAGGGTTACAAACAAAAACACAACCCAGTCACACAAAAACAACAAAGCACTTGACGTTCTTCCCACCTGCAAGTAAAAAGCCCCCAGGCGGAGTCTGCGCAGTGGGCTGAAGAAAAGCAGGGGTGCAGCGATCTCTATAACGAAGGTCCCCACCACACTTAGCTTCTGCCACCACACTGGCAGCTGGTGCGCGAACCAGGCCACCGTGGTGGGGATGCACTGAGTCTCGTAGTGATATGTCAGAGCTGTTCAATACAGAGTGGAAAAGAAATTGAATCAAATGAAACGAGAAAAATAGACGAGATCGTGCTAGTTAACTGAAGAAAGAAAATACAAAACGGTTAACGTTTGAATGCGATGATGTTAGATACAGTGGCTAAGATGTCCAGTTGCATTCTTATTTAAAAACTTGTAGTCTAAAGACAGAAATACCCTCCATACACACCTGTGAGGCCCCACCATGTGGGACAACGTGATGTGAGTTTCACCACACCAGAGGCAAACATGAGCCTGAAGAGCAACCAGCGGATCAGCCAGAAGGTGACGCGATCGTGCTCTCTGACCCCTCGTGACCCCCTGATTAATGTCAGTGGAGCGACGAGGACACAGAGGAACCCCGTCTCCAGAAGCAAGTTGTCCCTGGACAGTAACAAGTAGAAAGAGCAACCGGTGAAAAAGTGGCAAGTTGGAGACAGCAGAGAGGACGAAGGGAACCAGGGTGGTCGTTCTTTAGTGGTGTCGACAGTGTTGTTACACAGCAGAAGAGACAAACATTACTACGATGTCACAAACAGTGGACTGAGGATAACAGCAAACCGCCAAAACCATTTTGGGATCTTTTATCCAGCTGCTATTCATAGCACTAGTGTTAATTACAAAAACATTATAAAGATCCACATATCTATAAATCATCACTCACCACTGGAAGTAGAGAAAAACCTGGCCCACCTGAAATGAGAAACAAAAATGGCCAGTGAGAGAAGGGACACCACGACAGCAACTAGAGCGACCCGCGTAAGAAAACTGGGTACAGTCGATACTGTAAACTCACCTGGTACATGGACAGGTACAAGGCCCAGAGGCAAAAATACACCACGCTGTCTCGGAGAGCCTCCACCAGCGTGGCGGCGAGGCTCAGTGCTGCTCCTACGAGACACAGCAGCTCCATGGCGGTTTGCGTGTCCAAGCCAAGCTGAGGTCCAAGCCACAGCAGCGTGGGAGAGGACAGCATCTGCTCTCCTAGAGGCTTACCGCTGAATCGCAGCTGCCAACGAGCAGGCAACAGCCCCTCATTGCCATAGAGACCTAGAAATAGGCATAAACATGGAAAGCAACAACGTAAATCAACATTAAGCGTCTTATTAAGGTGCCGGAACAGCTTTGATGCTCCTACGTGTCCAAGTCATTGAAACTCTACTGGAGGGATGAACACCATTCTTCCAAAACATATTCCCATATTTGGTGGGTTTTTTGCATTGGTAGTGAGTGCTAATAATACCAATAGTGATTCCCTTTGCACTGTATGGAAGCATCTACATTTGTTACCTTTCTCCAGTCATTTTTGTTTGTTTGATAAATTATTCACCAGGTTGTATATGTCAGTGGATCTATCAGTGCTATAGAGTATAATCAGGACCAATCATAAGCTGGCACAGACCAGAGAGAAATGCTTGTAGTTAAGCAGCCTCACACAAAGAAAGATAGGGGACATACATTTGCATACATTGTTTCAAAGCGTGTATAACACGTGGGAAGAAGTATGCTTCATAGTTTAATGTTATTGTTATGCTAATCTAGTTTCTTTATTTAACTGAATACATCTGACAATCTCTTTCATTTCAAAAGTTTAAAAAGGTGTTTAATTTTTTTCATTTCTGGAATTTAAATGAATTGAGAAAGCATTGTGGAAAACCATGCACTGGAAAATTATTTTGGAACTGTGACTTAAATGCATTTCCTTTCACACATGGGCGTGGACGACGTCTTCTTCTGCTGGATAACTAATATTAAAGCGTCCTCAACTTATAAAAACAGGGTTTGTGGGTACTGTAGTACAATACGTTACTATCGTGTGTGCGTATTTACAACAGGTTTGGCCGCTCTCAGCAGCTGTTAGCTTGTAAAGTTAATCAGGAGCAGGTAAACCTTTATGACTGCACCCCACAGAATCTTCCATGACAGCGCGAAAAGCAAAGGAAGACACGGCGCCAAGTTCCCAGCTAACAAGCTAACGCATACCTCTGGTAACAAGTTAAGTGAGCTAGCTTTCACCGCCGCAGCGTTGCGTTGCGACTCACCTGGTATCTGCGCGTAGAGGGAAACAAAAGCAGCCAGATAGATGACCGCCATGCACCAGAGGAACATGCGCCTTGGCAGGATAATTTCCCCCATGTCTGAGCAGAGCTGCTTGACGGGGAGAGCCGCCGCCTGTTGCTGTTGCGGGACGGGAAGCGGGATTGAACTCGGGGACACGTAGCCACGAGCGGATTCACTCGAACGGTCTCGAGTTGTCGCTGCACGTTATGAACGTTGTGCTGCATTCACGTAGCAACGGGCGACACAAGTGCTTTGTTTAAATGGCTTCGGTCATTAGACGACGTTATATTATAAAACTGGTCATATATTTGCTCGGATGTAGGTGTATGGTGAAGATGTCAGTGTTTCCAAAATGCAACCCACTCCCCTTTCCCCTTGTGGACAGAAAGTTAAAACAAATAAGTCGGACCATGGAGTTGAAGAGTTTTCAAAACAGTATTTTGTAAAATAAGAAAGTCAATGGGTAACATTAATGTTTGTTGTAGCCCTACTGTCAAACATATGGATTTAATTGAGTGTCTTGGTATGAGAATTATAATATAGTGTAGTTTCCTGTGGGTCGACACGACTTTAACGTGACATTGAACAGCAGTGGACCTACAGTATATCAATTCCTACTGTATTTCTGTCTAGGCTGAAAGAATGTGTTAACAGCTTTTTAAAAATCTCTCATCAAATATTAGGATCAAACAGATGCATCTTGGTTTGACTGAGTTTATTGTGCAAGACTTACCAGGCGAGCATACAGATTCATGGCAATAAAAAGTGGGTCTGCATGCTGCTAGTCAGAAAGCAAATGTATGTACATTCAAGTTTTAGACACAAATATAGGAAACTGATCGCACAAACAGATTAGAGTACCACTAATTATCTGACACCCAGTTAAACCATTGCACAGGCAAAATGAGCAGGTTTCATACAATTTATGTTACAAAAATACTAAAATCTGATTTTAGAGAACATTTACACAGTTTATTTTCAGGTGGCACCAACACCAGATGCTTTTTCCAGCTTTGTACATGTAGTCGAAGATGGACAGATTAGTAGCAGGACTATTATTCCGAATTTGAGTACCAAAGCAACGTTGATGATGGTATGTGAAATTTGACACACACAGCAAGAGGAACCGATCCTAGAGCTGCAAGTGAACCAAGAGATGCTTCCATACACACAGCTTAAGGTTCAGTAAAGTCAAAATGATCTCACAGACTTTATCCTATGAAATATTGTTGGTGCTAGACCCCAAACGGCCACATTATATAACTTAGACTGCATGTGTGTTTCATTTATGTCCATCTGACATTATACCAGTCACCATTTGCCCGCTAGCTCCAGATGTAAGTAATTAAAAAGGCATATACATTATGCCACTTGATCCTACCATTTTAAGATAAAGCAATACAAATTCTAATAGTTTATGAAATAATTATTGGAATACAAGTTAATGGCTGTTCAGAAAAAAATAAAATGTATGCTTTACAAAAACATTTGCATATGCTTGTAATTCTGGTCTTTTTTTTTTATAGATGCAAGTGACTTGACTCCCTCCCATAAATAAAAACTGTAATCTGTGACATCATTATTTGACACTTTCTGAAGAGCATTTCAATATCTTTTGGATAGTGCCTGTGACAGTAATTAGGATTATCCATCAACAAAATCAATACAAAATCTAATTTAGACATCAAAACTGGACACCAATTAATTTGTAGTATAATTATAACAAAATGGCAATTCTGGGCTGTTTCCCAAACAAACATAGGGTGAAGTTACTATTTTGAGAAAAAGCACCAGCCTTGTTGAAATGTAAATACTCCGTCATTATGTGGTCACTGAAATGAACAGATGGACATTTAATTAGCAAATTACATTAAGCAGAGTGAGTGAGAATCTGACTGCATTTACAGTGTTTGCTGATATACAACTGTGTCCCTTTTGTCATGGCCATTTAATGACTCCTCCTGTGAGCTGTAGATGAACAAATTAGTCATAGCTGCCTCAAGCATCACTTGTGCTCACACACAGAGAGATGGCCAACATACTGTGGCTTTAGTAACCCCGACATGGACGGTTGGTAATACACAGGCAAAAGGGGTCCTTTGACTGCTGTTTTAACAACAGGTTTTGAAACACTCTCCGATGACCTAATTCCCAAAGACCCACATCAGTATCTCCTGCACAAATGCTCTCTTTGAACACAGAACACCCTGCACTCCTATATTAATACAGACTGCATATTTTTAAGTTTATGTGAGAACTTGTTCTTTATTACCTGTGACCAAACCTTTGGATCTTTTACAGAGTTTTAAGGCAGACATAAATGACTCATATTTGGACGGCTAGACTCAGATAGTGTGTTCACTCAGATTGTGTGTCCCGCAGACAAAGTGAGGCTCTGTGTTTCACTGTCATGTAGCTCCATCCGCTCCGCTGGTGCAGGTCTGTCCGATATTTGTTGCGGAGGGAATAAGCTCCTGGTCCGTTTCCCTGACACAGATGACAGCATCACCGCTCACATTAATGAGACACTGAGCCTAGAGGAGGAACAGAGACAGGAAGATTAAGCCAGAAGAACAGTAATAACTGTAATGTCTGAGGATGTAGTTGTTTATTGTGTAAATGGACTGTAACTGGTGAATACTTCAAGTGTGTGTGTGTTTATCATGTGCATTAGTACCTGGTTTTTGTTTGGATTTTCCATTAACATACACTCTTTCATGCTGTAGGACACTACTGCATTGCCACCCAGGGCTGCTACATGGGCTCGAACCATAGCAAACACCTCTGCTATGAATGTGTGGAGGAAGCCACTGACACCGCCTTCCTGCAGAGGACAAAACACACACATTTCATGTGTACAGGTTTGTTTTTACACTTCGGACAAGGTGATCCACGACCCAATGCACGTGCAGCGCGTCTTTGCAGCCGTACCTCCCGTAACGATGTTGTCTCTCTGATAAAAAACATGTTGATGATCCCAAGGTATTTAATGATGCGTGTCCCAGGGAGGAAAGATACCGGCGTCATCTTCACCACGGTAACTGAACTGCCCCCAAACGAGCGGTTGGAGCGCAGCGAGCGGGAACGTCCCTCAGGCAGTGGACTGGAGCGCTCCAAAGACGGGACTGCAGGTTCAGAAAGAGCAGGTAGAGGTCCAAATGAAAAGAAAACAAAAGGAGGGGAGGGGGGGACAAAAAGGGATGGAGATACCAGATAACACTAAAAAAATAGCAGATATGAACGTAAAAGCAGAAAGAAATGTGAATATGGAATGTGCGTGCAAAAATGCGGCATTGTTAGCGTTTGCAGAAGTAACGTGTGTATACTTCTATGTTATTGAGTCAGTTGTCTGTGAGTGTCGGGTACATGTGTGACTTGACATGCAGTGGTGTTGACGTGTGGTGACAGGACAATCACGTGGAAAGCGTGTGCGGCCATGCATGTCATGCAGTTGAGGCAAACAGACAAGACAGTTAACACAGTGTCTGCAGACAGACAGACAGACCTGGGCACAGCTGTGTATGTTTACATGTGTGAATAGAGTATTTGCAGTCCAGTGAAGTACATGAGAGAATATTTATATCTGTTTGCATCTGTGAAAGAGGTTTGGGAAATGGAGACGGACAGAGACAGCTATGAGCTGAGCTGGGCACATGTACACGAGCCAGAGTGTGAAAGATGCTCCATCGTCTTACTATATATTTACCTGATGTGGCTTACACCCATTAAACCAGGAACCTTCAGAGCCACACATTAGATTGTAGTTCACTTACTGTGCACAGGACTGAAAATCATACCAAATATGGTAATATGGCATTGCCTCCCCCCCACCATAATCTCTGCTACATTTGTATGTGTACAGTATATCCTTAAATCATGTAATGTCTTCTCAGCTTGAGTAGACTCACTAATGAAAATGCAGAGAAAAAAATCAAAAGAATTACAGATTTAGACAAGTAAAGTTAAATCATGCTGAATGCAAAAAAACCCACCTTCCTATTCATTTTTTCATCATGGTTACCACGGCTACAGGCATTTTAAAGCCAAGCTGCTGATTGTGAGTCCCTCTGAGGGGCGGGGCTTCAACTTTCACACTCTAGCTAAAAAGCTGGTGCTTGATTTACGATGCTCCGCCCCCCAGCGGCATGCATGGAGGGGTGTGTGAGTGTATAAGAGCGCGTGTGTGTGTGTAGGATTGATTGTGAAACGGTGTTCTGTATTTGTGGGTATGATCACCAGAGTGTGCTAGAGACTGTGTCCTCCTACTTGTCTTAACTGATCCTCGTCTTATGGTGTGAGCTTTCAGCCTAAGCAGCTCTAGCCAGGTGCTGCATCTGTCTGCAAAGGAACCGTAATCAACGGAGGCAGCTGGAGAGAACACACACACACACACACACACACACACACACACACACACCCACACACACACCCGAACATACAAACGCAACAACACCACCGAAAACAAGAGAAAAAAACAACAACAACAACAACCAAACAGGACACAAAAAACGAACAAAAGAAAAGAACAAAAGTGGATGAGGTTTGGGAGCAGTGCAGGATAACTCTGTCCGAGACAAAAGGATGAAAAGTCAAAACAGGGCAGTGTAGTAGTTTTGGTAGCGGGGAGGTTGGGCAGGGGGAGATGGTAGACCAAGAGGGGGGCTTACCTCTGGGTGAGATGTTGGTACACTCTGGGACACCTGTCACAAACACACAAACATCAAAGACTACCACGGGTGTCCAGGGTCAATCCCGTGCCGTTGCTACAACGCTTACATAGCTTTCACCTCCAAAGCTAAATGATTTGTACATCAAAATGCTGCATCTATATTGAGGACTTGCTAGGGTGTTCTTGTTACTGTGTTCATTTCATGTGAATGGAAAGCAAGGCTCTCTGCTTTAGGGACATGACATCTCATCTAGGCAACATCACACTGTCATCTAAGCTCACACCAAACCAGAACACACCGGGCTGTGACACATCGCTGTTTATTTACCTGCTGAATGAACCATAACCAGCTGATTTTGGCAGAGTTTTGCAGCTGGGGTGAATAAAGAGACTGTACCTAAAGTGTTAGTGGAGGAGACGGGCAATGCCTGTTAGTGAAGCAGGGTAGCGGAGGTGGTCAGGGAGCAAAAAACAAACAAACAAAAAAACAGAACAAAACAAAGTTTACCTGAGATTTTGGATGATGGCTGAGTGTTGGCGGATAACGAGTCAGCGCACAACTCCAGGGGAAACTGCAGCTGCTCTTCAGTATCGCCACTTCCTGAAAAAATGCACACAGAATCACCCAGGTGCTTTAGCCTGATTTCACACACAAAACACAGATGCTTCTTAAATGGGTTACACTGTTTAGAGTAGCATGGGTTTAAAAAGGATTGTTCTGTTTTCTTACTTCACTACTACTGAGATACATTTTTAAGAGCCTTTATATGTTTCTGCATGTAGCATCAAGATTTTTTGAATATTGATACTGGCCTTTGTTAGCTCAGTTACGGCAACTAGCAGCTCTACTCAGAGATACAGCTCTGGAATTTATCACAAATTTAACAAACAACGAAGAAAACACAATATTAAACTTCCAATTTAGTTCCTGTTTACTATAGTGCTTGAATATGAATGATATATCAGAAAATGTAGTTTCACGCTATGGTGCAATGGTAATGTTTCTAAAATAAAGCTGTTAACACTAGACTCATGAGTACAACGTATTAAAAGCTCAGCGCTGTAAAGATGTGATTCCTACATATACCTGATGAAGACTGGACAGACCAGAACATTCAATCAATATTTCAGCTTTAAGTGAGACAGTGTGCAGGATTTTTCCTCATTGTTTTAAAGATGCGATTCCTAAATTCGAGCAGAGCTGCAACTGATGCCACAGACCCAGAAATTGAACGAAGCTATGGGGAACTGCATGCATACAAGGTATTAATGACGTTGGATAAGTAAAAAATACATAAAAACTTCCCCAGAACCATAATAAATCCCCTTTATCCTGACAGACCTTTGGTGATGGACTTGTGTGGTGGCTTCTCCTGATTCTGGTCTTTGTCAAACGTCATGGCAACCGCTGTCACTGCAACCTGGGAGGCAGGCAGACAGACAGACCAACCGACCGAGGCACAGTAGTAGATATAAGAACAATTTCAATTTTACCATCAGTTGTATTCTGCATGCAATCTCCCAAATCAGAGATGATCTGAAACTTCTCACCTGTATGAGTTCTTCTTCTGGCACTGCTACAGTGAAGTTGAGATTACAAAGACAGCAGGGGATCATAGAGCGCAACTTGAAGTAGAAACTCTGCAACAAGCACGATGAACTTCATCAACAGTGTAACAGTGTGTAACATGCCCTTTCCAAAGGTTAAAGCATGGCGCCATACATGGCATCATTTCAAAGTTATCAATACGATTTCTTACCTTCAGCAGATTCTCACATAGGTCAGTGAAGATCTTGTTCAAGACTTGGTTAGTAAGATTGGCATTACTCAACCTAAAGACCCTCACTGACGTAAACATCTGGAAAACAGAAACGCGTAGAATAAACTAACAAAAAGACAAAGGGGACAAATTTCCTAAATTACAGAACAGTAATTTGTACACTTCCTTATGCTGTAATCTGTGAAATAACACTGTATTTTGAAGAGTGACCTGAATTCCTGAAGTCCAGTTGAAAATCCCAGGCATGATCTCAGTGTTGCAGGTGTAGAAACCTGCAGACAGAAAAGAAATGGAAACAGGGGTGATGAAGAAGAGCCTCAACCCAGTCAGGAGACAACTGAATGAACATGTGATGTGCTAATGAAGCGCTAAGGAGGGAGGGGATAGAGCGTACCTGTTGGGGTAGAGGCATCAGTGAGGAGGAAGTGGATGTCCTCCACAGCATCAGTGTCATCAATCTAAGGAAATCACTGCAATTAGTTACACTTGTCGTTGGAATTAGTTGCATATAAAATATTTATTATATTATTTAATATTTATTTTCATAGATACACACCTCCAGAACGAAGGCATCCTTCTTGCCATGGGAGAGGTCCAGTTCTGACAGTTCGTCTGAGCTTTCTGAGGTGGAGCGGAGAAGTCTGGATCGTTGCCTCGGCTCAGGAATCGGAGAACCCACCACTTCCTCCGTCAGCTCCTGTGAGTGAAGGGACACGAGGCGTGAGCAGAAGGAATGGCAAAGTGAACGCCAGAACCACCACAGCAGCCCAAATCTGCATCTCACATCTGCCCAGACTGCACAGCTAGTAGAAAGACTATGTTAATAAACACACCACATGCTTCCACTCACTCAAGAATCCAATCAGTGGTACCACTACACACACACGGCTGGTGTTAATTGGAATATGGATCTGGAACAGTAAGGGGTGGTACAAACACACACACACACACACACACACACACACACACACACACACACACACACACACACACACACACACACACACACACCCCTTAAAACCATACACAGGTGAGTGTGAATGGGCAGGGTAGATGGTCATAATACAAATACATTAACGCAGATACAATGAGTGTACAGTGGGTTGCCCTAGAGAGGTGACTGGAGTGGGTTACATATCTACCTGCTCCCAAACGTCCCCAGTTAAGAGCTGTTATGCAGTTATAGTTACAGTGATGTAGTGTTGTGATTAATATGGTGAAATACTGTTCATGCTTTGCTGTGTCTCACAGCTAAAAGTTGCCGTGCTCAGTACCATGTTTATGCCGCAGAACACCTCAGGGTCCAGGGCAAATAATTTCTTTAGTGACCAGAGAGAGACAAGAGGCGTAAGTTTATCATGATTCACAAAGAACAGACTCTCATATATATATATATATATATATATAAATTTATGATTACATAGCTGATTTTAACATGGGAACAGAGAAAACTATACCCTAAATAATGGGAACAGTTCCACACGAAATGTATCAGTTTGTTTAAAAGAAACACAGCACCTATTGTGTAAACAAAAAGAAAAAAAATAGGGCATAAACTATGTAGTATTCTGACATTCAAGGCCTAAAAACACATTTTGTAAACGTCTACGATACAGGTAAATTAACAATATTACAAGATTTATCAGAGTAAATGCTTACTGCTGTCAAAGGGTTTCACATTGACTGCGTCATGGGCTGTGGGCTAACAGGAGTCACAATTTCCCACATGAGACCCTGGCTACGGCAAATGCTACTAACAAAGGAGACTTGAACACAAAGCTCATCTTTGTTTGAGTTTGATTTACTGTCCGTGCATGCGTTTGTGTGTCTCACCGGAGGGTTAATTTGATAGAGCTCTTTGTTCTTGGCTATGGTGTCATTGATTCTTTTCTGGATGGTGAGGATGTGGTGCTCGTTGCTCAGGTCACCCGGAGTCTTCCCTGCAATCTGGATGCCACCTGGTGCCGGCAGCGCTGTCAGGTACACTCCTGTAGCCGACTGAACGAACACACACACACACACACACACACACACACACACACACACACACACTTTAAGGGACCGTGTTGTAGCAAAACACACACATTGCTGATAAAGTCTATAATGTCAACCTACAGCCAGACCCAGGAGCATGTTCTCTCCAACACTGATCTGTATGTGTAAGCCAAACAGAGCGTTCATGCTCCGCAGCTTCAGTTTGTTCATCAGCTGGGTGTGCAGCTCGTATTCCATGAAAGGCAGCAGGTTGGAGATGGCCGTCGCATTCACTTCACCCTGGGCCTTCTTTTTTAGACGACACAGTCTACGAGACAATAAACACTGGCGGTAATTCACTTTGATCAGTGTCTTTAATGTGAGGTTCCACTTTGGGACTTTCCCAGTGGTCGCATGCAAGCTAAGCTGGTGTGTGTGTTAGCAATCATTTTAAAAAAGGGTTTGAAGCCATTTAACGGTCAGGTGTTTTACCTGGCCTGGATTAAGCAGCCCTTCCCTGTGACGGCTGCTTCTTGTGGCAGGTCGATTGTTGTGAACAGCACATCAGGAACCTTGAAAAAAAACAAAAAACACAACAATTATTATAATTACCTTTTTTTCCCCACCAAACTAAATGTATACATGGGACAATCAAAGATAGTCTTTGATTTAGGCAAATAAGAAAATATATTTGAGACCTTTTGTCGTCTGCAGTGGTAACAGTAGGTGAGCTGGGCGGGAAAGGGCATGTTGAGCTCGTCGTACGGGATGTGACAGAAGCCACAGCTCGGGGGGGACGGCTCCTCAAACCTGGTGAACAACACACGCCATCTGGTATCAGCCTCCGCAACACAATCCAAGCTGTACTGACGTAAACTGCACACAGACGAGGCTTTACTATCAATTTGCTCAGCCTCTGAATCATAACAACCTGTGTTCTGTGATTCCAATGTCAAGGCAGCCTTCACGCATATACCGAGGGTTCAGGATGGCTGCTGTGCCTGATGCCGACAGGATACACACCTCCTCACTGTGGGGAGGGGCGATGGATAGATTTAGAAAGAAAGAAAGAAAGTGAAGAGGATGAGAATAAGACATGAAACCGTTAAGACAAATAGCAAACAGGTTTAGAAGATAGTGATTTAACAAAAGGATTAAAAAACTTAAATAAAAAGGGATAAAAAGGGTAGTTTTTCTCCATGTACGCGTGTATGTACTGCTACATACCAGATGCTAGTGCTCTCGCTGTACCCCACAACAGCATGGCAACCAAGAGCTTTGGCGTGAGATTTGATCTCCTGGCGAATCTCCTCCCACCAGGCGTCGCGAGTCTCTGGCTCATCTGCAAAACACCAAATTCTGAATCAAACAGCTTTCGCAAAGAAAATATCTGATTGGCTGAATTTAAAATCAAAAGCTCACTGAACACTGACATCTAGCTAATGATAGTTTAACACTAAGTTGTTGTCAACATGATTGATTAAAAAAAAAGTTAAAAGACATAGAAACAGGAAATATGATTGTTTGTATCTAATCTGACTGCTTTGACTTACCAGAAAAATAAACACACAGGAAACATTACAGTTTGTATTGTCTGGTGATTCATGGGTTAAATGGTGTACCAAAGCAAGCCAAAAACAACTATCCGTTTGTCAAACAAAGTGACAATGAAATTGATTTAATGAGAGTTTGAGGATGATGATGATGATGAAGGCAAAGTCAACGGTTAAGTTAGTCGTGTGTTCTCACTGGCATTCTTAAGGTGCACATTATCTAAAAACACAACGTCTCTCTCTTCTCCGTGTCTCCTTTCAGTCAGCTCCACTAACAGAAAGAACACAGGTGAGAAATACAGCCATCAGCCATTAGGTAGGTTTTGGTTGTGGTGGTCTGACTATAGAATGGAAATCTTGCTGGCTGATAAAAGTTTAATCACATTAAACACACTTGGCCTTTTGAGTGAAAAGTGTTTCCTACCCTGGTGACAAATGTTTGAAATTCAAAAAGGGATTGAGCCTTCATACTAAGGCTAAACCATGGGTGTGTTTCAATACTCTTATGAGGCTTTGCTCCAACACCACCTCTGTTTCCTTAACATTGTTCAGAAGAGCCCAATAGGTGCACGTCGTGAGATTAATCTCACTCATTTGGTACTTGTGGATTGCTGAACACACAAAGGAAGCTACATTAGAGTATTGAGTCGCACCCCATGACTTCCTGAGAGGGCCACATGCTGAGGGAGCCTCAGAAAGAGAGAGACACTCAGCTGCTGGGTGAGACAGGAAAGGGGAACGAATGAGGGGAAAAGGTCGGGAGATTAACTGACGAGATGAAGAATAATGACTGATGCTCAGGCATAAGGCCCGCGAGGTGGGTTCCGTTGAACCAGAAGCAGCACGTCACACAGGCACAGGCTCACCAACGTGCAGGCTCATGACCATGTGCACGCTCATGGGCGGAGAAGGGCCATATTCATTCACCAGAGTCCATTAAATCTAGTCTAGCGGTTAAGTTAGAGAATAATGAGTGATATACTTCCTCCATTCCCCCAGTTCACATCTTTCCTTCCATCCACCATCATACATCCCAAATCCAGTTTTTAATTTTCCTCGACTGCCACCCATCCAATCAACCTGCCCTCCATGCATCCATTCATCCCTCCTTCTCTCTCTCTCAGTATGAATACGGCCCAATGAGTTAGGGATGCACATGCCCAGTCAGTGGCTTTTTATAAACAGTCAACCTCCCAAACCTCCTCTGGTCTAGATAGGTTTGACCACAATGCCGATTCAGGAAGCGTGAGAACAGCACTGGGACAACGTTAGGGAAGAGCTGCAGCTCTTCTCTGCGGCAGCATGAGCCGGGGGGGGGGGCGGGGGGGGGGAGCCAGGCCAGGCTGGATGAGGGTGGGGGTGGGGAGACAGCGCCTGCTCAACTCAGCTCAGCACACACACACACATATTAGAGAGAGGAGAATGGCAGCTCACTGAATTCGGCAATTTTCAGCGACACACAATCCAGCTGATGTTGAATTTGTTTGTGGATATTTAGGCTGGCTGGTTCACGTTGGTGAAATGTCAGTGTTGGGTGCATTCTAAGAGGGCCGCGTTCAACTTCACTGAGCTGCCATCACTCCTTTGGGTGAGAGCAGTAAAAGGGGAAAATACCTGCAGTGACACTATTCCAGTCTAGCAGTTTGTATGAGCGCGTGTTACCCAAGGCTGGGCCAGAACAGACCGTTAGTACAGAAAAGAGAGAAAAAGAAAAGAAGAGATAGTCTAACAAACAAGCACAGCACAACAGCAGCACTCCACGGTCACGATGCAAAGACAGACGGCACTTCACGGTCACAGTGCAAAGACAAACTATATTCAGGCCTACAAAAACATCCTTGAAAGAAGAAGACTTGACGAGGAAAAGAGGAGAATAGGGATGAGTAAAAACTACAGGCCTAGCCAAAATCCTAATAGGACTTGAGGAGAAATGAAGCTATATAATACAAAAAAGGAGCATGCAGTAGCAATCTAATGCTAGTATACTCTAAACTTCAAGGTGCCCTGTGGAGTTTTCTTGTAAACTAGGTTTGAGGTTTGAGATGCATTTCTGAGTATCTTAAAAGACTTGTAAAGCCGATGTTTTCATATTTTAAAATCATTGTTACCGCCACCAATTGTCAATCAGCAGAACAGCGCAAAACAGAATATGCCCCCTGCGTACTCGCACACCTGCATGCGTGTCCTTCAGCACAATACAAACAAAACAGGGCCCCACGGATTAAAACATTGCTCCACAGAGCAGCTTTAATGTTGCTCTGTAGCTGAAATAGTTAACAGTGAACAGGGCTTTTTTTCAGAATGGTCACTTTGCAGTTAGGGTCAGGGAAAGCTATGTGATATCTGTGCTGTTTACACAAGTTACGACAGGAACACTGTAGCTTTAATCATCACAGGCTTAGACATTTTTGGAGATTGATGGTAAAAAAACAAAACAAAAAAACATATTAGGGTAGCGTATTTTGGTTCCCCCGTCCACCTCTGAAAAGAACCCTGCTTATCCTGACCCAGCCAAAATTCATCAGCACTCCCCTCTCTCTACATTCTCAGACATCCTTGATTCAGAGTGGTAAAAGACGATAAGGCTGCCAAGTGGACTCAAATAGTCAAACGCCTTTAATGCCCAGGTACTAGCCTAATGAGCAAACGTCAGTTAGAAATATAAATCTCATTCCTAAAGTCTACATAACACACAAACGCATGAGGATTTTTCAAACAGAGAAGCGTATTTCAAAGCGGCAGAGCATGTACAAGACACCACAGTACCTCACCACAGCGCCACCTGCAGCCAACACCACCACACTGAAGCAGCAGGCAAAAGACTGGAGCCATGCACCACTATTATCACTTTACCTCCAGGGGGCAGCACCACAGCACACAACAACACAACGAGAGCACAGGCGCGCGCACACGCACACACAAACACACACACGACCAGCACACACTATACATTACTCAAAGCCTGTCAGTCAAACCAAGAGGTGAAAGTTGCCCCTATCCATAAAACTTTGACACAGGTGATGATAGCCTGTCCTAACTTTATCTCCATCAAAATGCTATAAAGCTGCAGGTTGTAAGTGTGACCAGGAACAGCTTTCACCTGCTTTAGGACTCGTACATAAATGAATTCTTTCAGCGTCATTTCTCTTAACATATCAAACAGATTGGGAACAGGAAAATACAGAGGAAAACTGTTCAACACAAGAGGATAACGGGCAGCATTAACTAACAGCCAGTTGTAGCAAGAACGGACACTCACACGATACTGTAGGTAAATGGAGGAGCTCACTCGTATCGTTTCACGGGACAGTGGACAAGCTACATTAGGACACTGTGTGTCTGCTGAACTCACCAGGGTTGTGTATACGGTCCAGTAGTTTGACCGAGCGAGCGCTGACCACTCCGCCGACGTGAACCAGAAAACCAGGTGGGAAAGACGTCAAGGTGAAGAAGGGGAACTCCTGCAGATAGAAAACAGCCGGGTCACTTATAGCAGGGGAAAACACACTCTGGACTTTTCTAATGTATTTTTGATAATCATATTTAATGACTGCTCCATGACTATCACATTATATTCGATTTGATGGCATTTATTTGTGATTTATGAACAATAAAATCTGTGTCTCAGTACTATATGTTAACTGTTTTGAATGTCCCATGTTCTGTTTTGGCCAGCCGGAGAAAAACCTGTAAAAATGATTTTGATATTTTTAAGACCTGCATATAAGCATGTCATTGCAAAACAAACAGAAATCCCATAAAAACCAATTCTCATGTCACAAGAACAAAAATCTTCAAACCGCTTTAAAGTAGATTGCTAAAATACAACTGTTTAATACAACTTAAGTCCTAAAGACTATATGCTGTATCTTTAAACTGGTGTGTAGGTGAAAACAGCATTAGGAAAAGCACCAACATGCAGCAAGGACTGAGTGTGATGGTGTTCCACATGCAAGGTTTACCCCAAAGGACTCCCCACTCGCTCCATTCCAGCCTACACTTGTAGACACAAACGCGAGAGCATTTCAAATAGATCTGGAAGTGATTGAGAAAACGCCTTTTCAATAAAGCCTACATATTTTGTATTAAGTGAGTCATTCAATCCTTTCAAATCTACATAAATGCATTAA
The DNA here is from genome assembly GCA_036024295.1 of Nannoperca obscura. Lineage (NCBI taxonomy): Eukaryota > Metazoa > Chordata > Actinopteri > Centrarchiformes > Percichthyidae > Nannoperca > Nannoperca obscura. The sequence continues at coordinate 5,043 of JAVQJL010044120.1, read as the reverse complement.
TTAGGCTTGGAGTTGAAAATGAAGAACACACACACACACAAAATCTTTACATGCTTCTCTCTGTCCACTAACATGACAGCTGGTCCTCTGCCATCAGTCATTTCATGTGATGCACATCCATGCAGTCACTCACAAGAGGAGCTGAAAATACTTAGGACTGCCTGTTGGCATCTTGGTTTTCATTCTAGGCTGAAGTCATGACCACCTATACAGAAAACCTGAGGGACGTTATGATTTCCAACCATGCAGGTATATGTGATGAGAAGAAATCAGGCGAGACTACTATTAGTTTCTTTCTTTCAAGTACTCCAGGAAGGAAGGTGGCTACCAATGCTACTGACATATCCTCCCACTCGGAGCAAGGGGGCGAGAATGAGGTGATGAGGTGAGCGTGCTCATTCCCGTTGTTGACGCAGGAAAACCACATCAGACTCAGGAAAAGAAGTCAGAAAGGAGAGAGGAGGGAGTATCCAGGAAGCACACACACGCACAGTCACACACCCCTTCAAACTGGAAGGGAACGCAACTCCTAGCCTCCGGCCCTCCGCCTGACATATCTGTGAATCTTTCAGAGCGCAGTGGGTGCCAAGCAAACACACAAACAGGGCCACGAAAAGGACCCGCGGCCATGTTGCTCAACCCAACCTGCCCCCACTGAGATCTACAAACAGCAGAGGAGGGACGGGTTAGGAGTTGATTCAGACTCGGTGGTGGCCCTCAGCTAGTTAGGGTGTCAGGGGAAAGGTGGAGAGCGAGAGAGAAAGAGTGAGAGCGAGACAGTGTCACACTGATGAGACATACCCTGGCGTTTAACAATAACCCAGAGGAGGACGCTCCCTGAGTAGCACAAGTGGTTGAGAGGACAGAGAAAGGGAACATTACTTGCTCTTACACAGACCCACTCCCCATTAAGCACTTAACACCTCACCAGTGTAAATTAGAGAACTTTCACAAAGAATGAAGCCGTCTGACCCTTTAAGCAGACTTCTGAGGGTGACACGCAATGCAACGCGTGTCAAAGGGTAAGCGGTCAAAAATCAGGGTCAATCAGGGCCCAGCCTCAAATCAAAAAGGTACGTATGTGACGTTCACTGACGTTTTGCATTTTAGTCTCAAATGTCTGCTCATAGAGTGAGTCGGTAAATACACGCGTGTGCATGTGTGAGCGTCGTGTGTCGTCATACCCTCTGCTCGAGAGCCGTCTGCGTCTGTTGTCTGAGCAGAGTCTTCAGAGGCCCTGCGTCCTTCCCGACGCTGCCCCCACTGCCCATTCCTGATCAGAGAGGAGAGTCTGGCTTCAGTTTCGGCACTGTCAGCACACAGGTCAATGGACTAGAGTTGACTTAACTGATAATTGCATTGCAGTATTCATGTTATGACGACAAATAAGGTGAAAACGGCACACAACACCTTAGGGTGAGAACAGTCAACAAACCTATGACTACTCTTATTATTTTCTCTTATTCAGGCATAAATGCTGGACCTAGAGTAAGGCTTGGGTACACCTGACAAACACATCAAACCACATGCTGAGGTCGGACCCCCCTGAGTGGGACTCCAGACTGTCAGTCAGTAGTAACGCCAGGCAGTAACACCATGCATGTTGAGCTTATGTTTCTGATAACACCAGTCAAGTAGATCTGGGAGTAAACAGTCCTGCTGTTGACCCAAAACACAACAGAGGCGCCAACAGAGTTGTACGGTTCTGTTACTTGGTGACACACAGCAGTCCTACTATACCGGAGGCTGCCAGCAGCAGGTCCTCGGTGAAGGACACGCTCTTTCTCAGCAAGGTAGAGTCTGAGTGGACGGAGATAAGAGGGGGCGGGGTGGTGGCTCTGGGGGCAGAGCCGTGACCACCGCCCACTAAACCAGAACCATTCAGAAGGGACAGAGTGTCTGTGGAGAGGGTGGGGGAACTGGGGCAGAGGAAGATCCCAGGCCTGCGTCTCAATGGCTTGGAATTCTCTATCCAGCAGAAAAACAGATGGAGGGTGCACAGAGAAAAACAGACACGTTGAGATTGGACAGGCAGAGCAATGAGGAGAAGCACAACAACTGAGATGGGGTTCCTTGGGAGAAGGATGTGACGGGGAGAAAGTGAACACTAGGGTAGAGAAAGAATAAACTTAAGATTGAAAATTTGAGTTACACAACAAATTGAAGATGTGGTTCAGAGGTCTGGAACCAAGCTACAGAAGGGAGGAATGCGAAGGCAAGTTAATACAAATGAGTGAGAGGAGGAATGTGACAATACAAGAGCGAAAAGAAGGTCATGAAAAAGGGAGATAGTATGAAAAAAATACATGAGATATAAGGGGAAACGTGAAAAAGAAGAGTAGAGGAGTGGGAGCAAGGAAGAGGTAGGTGGGCTTGGGAGACTGCTGGTCCCCTCTGGACAGTTCAGGGGAGCAGCTCTGGTAAGAAGGTCCTTCAGGTTATAAGGGGTTTATATGTGCTCAAGTTGTCCTTGGGGCAGAGTTTGACTACACTTACCTTTTCATCAATGATTAACCATAATGACTGCTACAGAAGAAGTGACCTTAGATCAACAACAGCCCCTCATGAGACACAATGCTTCCGTTAAAAGACCACAACAACAGGGGGACAAAACTAACAGAGATCCAGTGTGTCTTCAGACGATTAATCATGTTTTATACAAACTGAAGGCTGTCTAGAATATCTTGTGAAAAATGAAGACACACCAGACCACTGAGGACAAGGGGGAGGATGGGATATGGCTAAATAAATCTTTACACCATTTACAATAAAATAATGATGAACTCAACCATGAAAAAATGTAAAAGTTAAAACAAATAAACAAAAACACAAAAACCACCACCAAAGTAGCACCACAATGAGGTGAAGGAGAAGGGTGGGATGAGAATGGGAAAGGGGGACGGGGCCAAGTGTTCTTACCCGTCTTGGGCGTCAAACTGAGGTCTGTGTCTGATGATGAGGACTGGCGGCTGCATGGCTTGGAGGGAGAGAAGGGGGGAGGAGAGGAGGAGGAGGTGGGAAGGGCTCTGAAAGGGGTTGGCGGGCCGGAGGACGAGAGCAGGTCCTCACCAAATACCGGCCTGCCAGGAGAACATGACACACACACACACACACGCGCGCACATGCACACGTCAGTCACCACTTTATCCTCTGAGCATGTGTGTTCGTGTGTTTGATTGGTGTCAATGGTGATCAGTGTCGATGACGTATTTCAATGTGTGATATGTTTGATTTGGGTGAGGTGTGTTTGAGGTGCTACGGGTGGCTGGAGAACAAAAAAGCAAGCGTGGAAAGCAAAACTTAGATAAACAAAGAAACGCACACACACACACAAATTAATCTAAAGAATGCAACGTGGCAAAACACAAGGTCAGACTCAACAGAGGATGACGAGCTGAAGCATGTGTCCCAGTAGAGTGAAGCACAGGTCAGGTGACTGTGAAGAGATCGCAGGTCCTTCCTCAAGGCTAAAGCCACACGTTAAACGCTTTTCTTGTTGCAAACGACTGATTAAAAATGCTGAATGATACAACTAGGAGCCTGACTGCTCATCCTCTATCATTGGAAAAGACATGACAGGTGGAGGGATTTGAGATTTGTATCAACTTTTGGTCTTTCTCTGACAAACAAGTATAAGGTCTGCCTTCTTCCTTCTCTTGATGCATCGGTCTACAACACAGCTTTAGTGCCATTAATAGGCCGTGAACCTCCAGTAAAAATATATTGACTTTTTTCCTTCCATAAAACATCACCATCTATCTCTCTTTGTATTTCAAACTTCTTCTAATTCTCCTGTATGTACTTCCTTCCCTGCCTCTGCGTACCAGTGAAGATGAGTGTGGGAACAGAGACAGAGAAGTTCTGGGACAGTCTCTGGGAGCTGCAGGCCGAATGCACTGGGCTGTTGTGGGTGGAGCGGCATCCGTGGGCAAGGGGAGACCTGGGCCAATCAGCACGCAGAGAGAGGTAGACAGAGAACCAAATTGGACACAAGCAGTGAGAAACGTCCCGATCCGAACGTAGCCGGAGAGGAAGAAAGAGACTCACACAAGAAACAACACCACAACATTGCAATAGAGTGGAAAGGGAGACAAAAAGGAAAATAAATTGTGTTTTTTTTTACTCCCTCTCTTTGCCCATGTTATTTCATTTTATGCCGTGTGAGAGCAGCAGGAAACAGCAGTGCAGAGCACTCGGGTGGAGATCTCAAACATATCTCAAACATACAGCAGGGATGCAAACACAACAGAAAAAGGTGACAAAGGCCCAAACAGGCACAGGGACAAGCTAAGAAATGTTAAATTTCTTTATTTTATTTGTGTAAAACGTCTAATCTTTGGGTTTTGGAAATTGACATTTACTGACATTTAATTATTGATTTATTCTTTTTATTGATCTTTTTATTATGTAATGATACTAAAATAAGGCAAAAAGTAAAAAGACAAAAAAACAATAAATTGACAATGAAAAAAATCTACTGTATTTATTATTAAAACATATATTAATATATAATATACAATACGCAATTAAGTAAGAAAAAGGTAAATCTACTGGGGTTTTTTTCTTTTTAAAGTAATATAAACTAACTATAAACTAAAAATTGTATTACTGTATTGAAATTTCTCTGTATACCTAATAGTGCTGAATGCTGTCAACAAACAAGAAAGGCTGTGATGAAAGCAAACTTTCTATTTCATTTTTATGCTTTTTTATTAACTACCAAAAACAAATTTGCTGAGTCAAGCTTATGCTGCTTCTTTAGTCTGAATAACTTTAGTTCATTGAATGAACACAAACTGAGAAAATATGTATTGAAAATGACATTTCACGTAAAGAGCCCCACAGGGAAATATGCCTGTAATCACAGGGCAAGAATCAAAGTCATCACCAATCTGTGTTTATATCCCTGATACACACATTATCTCTCTCACACACACACACACACACACACACACACACACACACACACACACACACACACACACACACACACACACACACACACACACAGAGACACACACACAGAGACACACACTATAAAAA